>REGL01002588.1:0-12269 GCA_004194395.1 Aurelia aurita complex sp. Pacific
TAAAACAGAGTGCGCCAGAAAAAAATTTTCATTCACAGGTGCAAGAGAGTACAATATGCTCCCATTGGAAGCTCGTGAAATGCCAACAACTAATTTTCTTACTTTTTTTAAGAAACACTTTAGCTGAAATGCGCGGACACTTTTGTTGTAAAAATTGATAAGTACTTTTTTACATTGCTTTTCTTTAGGTTAGGTTTATGTTTAGGTTGCACTCTTTAATTTATACTGGACACACGTTGAAAACAGCTTTTCGTAAGTTGAAGTGTCTATCCAGTTTAAATATTCGAAATTATTATTATTACTATTATTAGTTTCTTTCTCTTTCTTCACTACGGATTTCTATTCTGTGGTACACTCTTTTTTTTTATAAGACTATTGTTTATAAGAATATTCTGGCTCAGAATCATCCAAATTTTAAGAATATTATGAGAATATTTCTCAGCCTCAGCTCGCATATTTGTGTCTCATTTTCCAGTAGTTGCCTATTTTGCGATGTTCATAACATTCTCATTGTTACAATTGCTTAAGTTTTCTTTCGTTCGACCATTTCTTCATAATGATATGATAATTCTCTGAACTATGTTCCCCTGAAACCATATCAGATTTGAAAAAATAAGAACACTTTAAGAATATGTTAAGGCTCAAAACCCCCTCAAAACGAAAAATTTCTTAAGAATATTGAGGCTAGAAAAAAATTTTAGTATTCTTATGAAAAAGAATGTGTTGCTGCTTTTGTTGTAAACATTGAAATTCTATTTTTGTTAAATCCCTCCCTGTTTCCTCGTTTCTTTTCATACAAAGGGTTATCTGCATAACTGAGACCACAGGAAATTTCAATCAGCATAATTTCACTTTTACTGGTCAAATGGTCCAATGATCCAATTTTCAATGGTCCAGAGAGTCCAGTAGATAGAACATGCCGACAGTAAGGTATGAACAATTTCTCGTAGGAAACCAAGCTAGAAACAAGCACCGATACATGTGAGTGAGCAAATAGGGCCTGAGAGTCTACACGTTCTCCAATCGGGCCTAAATCAATATTGAAGCGGAACTGTGTATTTCATATCGCCCTTGGTTAAACTATTGTTTTGGTGGCCCCCCTTTAACCCTATCAAGCCTAGGGGGCTGAATCAGCCTTCCGCTAGCGGTATTCCTTCCGTAACTTTTTACAAAGTGCACTTACAACGTCGAAACTTTCAGACTTTTAGCTTTCATTCTTTTCATAATTAAGAATCAACTTTTAAGAAAAATTCAATTCACTCCGGGGAGTAAAAACGATCAATTTCTGAGAGATGTCTGTGCAAAATTTCGAATAATGCTATAAAATCTATAGCAGATGTAGTAAAACGATGAAATTCGAGGAATATGTGCTACTTTTAATCCAATTTCATAAAATATTTGTAATTTAAGCGTATGATTATGCATATTTCAGCAGTGTACATGCGCAAATTCTTTGAATTCCCGTGTGATTTCGCGAACTATCGTAGAACCACGAAAACAAAAATAACTCGTATTTAAAACCAACAAAATCTGAATCAAAACATCATGAAAACCTCTCGAAACTTCTCGCTTTTGCTTTTTCTCTTCTCGCCTTGTACAACTTCAACTCCTCCCCTCCCACGCGGTTTTTACTCATTAGCATAACAATAGCAACAGCATAGAAGTCTAAAGTCCCGGATTAAGGCCTATTGTTCCGGATAATTGTCTACAGTCTATCATGTGGTCTAACGTCTAACGTCTAAATCTAACGTCTAAAAGTCTAACGCTCAAAATAAAGTCATGTGATGACTTCATCACTTTTTACTAAGTTTTCTGTTCAAAACAAACGCAATTCAACCATAGAATACACTCAAATTAGACTGATTTTTAGTACTGAACCCTATTGAGCCTATTGACAATTCTACACTGAGACGTCATGAGCAGGTCACGAGACATAACTAAGAATAGATTTCATTTTTTAGTTAAGCCCATGATGAACTATGTACACATATCAAGTTATAAGGCTCTACGTTGGCCAGAACAGGAATAAAACAGGAATACCCTAAGCCTGATAGGGTTAAAGCCCCAAAATCTTTGGTAGAATCTCTAAAATTCTTCCGGCCCCCACCCAGTTTTAATAATGACTGGTATATTTGACCGGCATTCAAAAAAGAGGGGAAAGGGGTCTCAGAAACTTTTATAGGCGCAGTAAGTTCGTAAGTTCACACAGTAAATACTTCAAGTTAAAGCATGGTGTCTAGCATCTAGTAACACAAATTTGAACGAAAATACTATCTACCTGCATTGAACAAAGAAAATTCGCACTTTTATTTCACAGTTTCAATCGACAACAAGAAGAGGAATTTCCCTCATACTGCCTCGTCTTTCAATGATTGCTGTGATCTTTAATCAGATCACACCATTTGCCATATTTAGAAACAACATGATTAATTTACTGCTACCTGCAGGCGCTAGCTGTCATTTTGATCATTTAAATAAACAAAAGAGCACGGTCTCAATTAGGATGTGAAAGAATTGCACCTATGAGATAAGATCGATCATTGAAACTGACAATTGAGGAGAAAGAGCATCTGCTCTGCATTTGCGCTGCTGTTCATGCTTGTTTGACGTAACTTTGGTTGTTGCTAATAAAAATATAAAAAGAAGCTTGGTGCGAGCTTTGTTGCTTTTTGACCAGCTGTTAAAGTTCTTTCAAGCTAAAAGAAATATATTGACCAAATGCCTGAAAAGACGAATGATCATCAAAGGTAGAGCAGGTGGTCGATTTGAAGAAAATAATAGTGTTTGAGTGATTTCATTTAATGGTTTCAATGAAATTGAAGATTTCTCAATAACTGTCAGTTAACAGTTACAAAGCTCATCACACGACACATTTTCAATTCCTGCTCAAAACAGTTTTCGGCTCACTGTAATTCTGATACAAATGTCTGCCTTCTCTTGGCAATTGAAAAGTTTACCCTATTCAAAGTCAATTTTATGCTGATAAATTGATTCACAAAGAAGCAATATTTTTTTGCTACATTGCACGTCCGAACTGGTTGTGATTCACCTCAACTGCCCATCAGCATATGAACATAAACAATACCAGGCCTGCGCACATTATCATAATTGTTCTGTCTTGAGAGAATTCTTATGAAAATTCTTAATTTTTGTTAAAAGATTCTGATATGTCTTTTTCATCTGACTCAATAATTCCTCCAGAATGTGAAGGTTTCATGAAATTTCTTAAGAATTCTGAGAAGTTTTTAAAGATTGATTTGGTAAATTTGCATGAACCCGTACTGTGAACTTACACCTCATCATATTTGTTCATTCGTGGCGCCACCGTATTCCATTTGAATCTGCTGATGTTCATCCAGGACAAGCAGTGTCAGAGCAGAGGTGAGTATCAGAGCACATGTTGGCCAAATCTTAGACATCTGAAATAGGTTTCAACTTGCGCGAAAAATGGCAACTTTCAGCCTTCTGCTCTCTGCAACAGATCCCTAAATAGGGCAACACCTGGCATTTTCTTTGGCCTTGAACTCATAGTTGATTATTTCAACAAGACTACGTGGTGCACTATGATGGTGCAGCACTTCCTTATGTCACAATGCATAAAGTTTGTCGGTGGGGGCAACCAGCACGGATGCAAAATTGAATGCAAGATTTTCGTGAAGGAGGGATTCCTCAAAGCCACCCACTGGCTCCTCAACCAGAGCAAGGGATTTGTAGGGAAAATATCATGACCCTGCCTTTCATCATATCATAATTTTTTTCTCTAACCCTCCAACAGACACAGCTTTTCTACATTTGAGATGTCTGCTTCGATTTCGTAAGAAACATAGGATTGAGGCTTTTGATACTTTAAATTTATCGATACCAAAATGCTTTATTTTGTGTGAAATGATCCTATGTTGATCTTTAACAAATTTAACCTACAGTTTATTCTAAGCAGTTTCTCGTACCAAAGAGTCTAGAATTTGGATGCTTTGGAAACTTTGAAAAATTAGTACCAGTTGCTGCTCTCCAAGCCAATATGGAAAACTTGCATTCATCAGCTGTACAACTTTGCCCAACTCTCCGCTACAACACAAGGTTCTTGCATGTGATAACAAGGATATATTTCTACTCTCGCAGCCTTTCAAGCTCTACTTGCTGGTTGCACCTTTCAATTTATTTCACTCACCACTACGAGTAGGCCAAATCATGCATGTTTTCCAACCTGATCTCCAGGCTGTAAACCTAAAGGAGATGAAAAGGTAAAATTGTAAATACACATGGTATATGAAACTGTAAAATGTCTTTCTATAATAAGTAAATTTGCACAAGGAAAATAAGGAAAATAAACTAGTTTGATAAGAAAAATCAATCACAGACAAAAACCAAAATTACCATGAGAAGGGACAGGGGGAAGGGGCATATTTTCCCAAAGTGTTTTGGTTTTTGACCTTGACTGCTTTTCTTTGGGAACGATGTTTTTGAGACTGACCATGGCAGTGGTTTTCAGCCAGTGGCGGTGGTTTTCGGAAAGTCTCTGAACCAATATCCTTCTGAGCACATTGATAATGATAGTGGCAATAAGGTCTCCAGCATACCCAAATCCAGTTTAGGCCATAAAAAGGGTATTGCAATAGCATTTCTAAATGTAAATAGTCTCCTTTGTCGCCATGATCAAATTGCTAGCCTGACTCTTGATCACGGCCTGCACGTACTGGCGCTAAATGAGACAAAATTAGATAACAACATCAAGGATGAAATTATCTATATCGATGGTTTTAAACTAAGGAGAGCAGATATAAATCGCAGTGGAGGTGGTGTTGCTATTTACATAAATAATACTTTCAAACTCGAAGTTAGGGAGGATCTTCCAGATAAATCTCTTGAACTTTTATGTATTAAGATAGCACCAGTGCAAAGTAGGCCCTTTAACGTGCCTTGTACAGGCCTTTAAGTGACTCGGCAGACTCTTTCCTTCAGCTCGAAAATATTTTACATTTCTTAGACAATGAAGGTCTTGAAACGATCATACTTGGTGACGCAAACTGTAATTTCGGTCCTACAAATGAGTCCGAATATGCTGCACATGTTACACATTTGAGCGAGATTTACAATATTTTTGGTTTCAAACAACTTATCAAAGAGACCCTTTCAACCACCACTATTATTGATCATGTTGCAACTACAGCAAGTAGAAAGATTTTAACATCTGGTGTGGTTCAGATTTCTCTGAGTGATCATTTCCTGGTTTCTGTTTTAGAAAATTCCGACGTGGTGTTCCAAAAGAACACAAAAATGTTCTCACTAGGCAAATGAAACACTTTGTTAAAGAAAAGTTTATGGAAGATCTTATTACAATTCCCTGGGACCACATTGCCAGTATGTCTGATGACATTAACGATGCTGTGTCGAATAGGACAGATAAGTTTTCGTTAATTCTAGAAAAACATGCCCCTCTGCGTCAAAGGAGGGGATCTGAAAAATATAGCCCATGTCTTAACTCTGAATTCAAAAAGCTGACTCGCGTAAGGGATAAGCTAAAGAAGAGTGCAGTAAAATCTAAATCCAAAATCTTAATGTCCTCGTATCGGCACTCGGCACGTTAGAAACAAAGTCAACAACATGAACGTTTCGCTGAAAAAATAATACTTTTCCAGTAAGATTTAAGAGAATGAAGGGAATTTGAAAGAAACGTGGAAAACTGTTAACATACTTTTTAATAAGAGGTCTAAAACCACAAAAATCTCATCGTTGAAGGTAGATGGTCAGCCAATAACTGACACTCAGCAATTTCCAGATACGATGAATCAATTCTTTTGCAGAATTGGTAAGGACTTCAGTGAGAAAATTCCGAACCACACAAACCCTCTGCTTGACGGTCAGTTTAAAGTCAACAGTAGAAATGCTGCCTTTAAATTTAGACCAATATTACCTAATGAAATCGTTCGAGCTATGAAGACTTTTAAGACTTCAAATAGTTCAGGCTTAGATGTTATTTCTAGCTTTTTCTTGAAGCTAGCTATGCCAGTTGTTGCTAATTCGCTATGTACCCTGTTTAACAAATCTATTGAACATGGGGGTTTTCCTGATAGCTGGAAGATTGCTAGAGTTGCACCTGTCTATGAGGATGGGCCAGCTGAAGAGAGGTCAAACTACCGGCCTATTTCGGTTTTGCTGGTCATTTCCAGGCTTTTTGAAAAGCTGGTTTATAACCAATTTTATAGATATCTCAGTGAAAATAATTTGGTCTATAAACACCAATCTTGATTTAGATTTCTCCACTCCGTGGTAACTTGCCTACTAAATAATACCAATAACTAGTACATTAATATAGGGAATAGAGAGTACGCTGGTCTTATATTTCTCGACTTGAAGAAAGTTTTTGACAACGTTGATCATGAAATCCTACTTAAAAAACTCCACCACTATGATGTCAGGGATCTTGAGCTTGGTTGGTTCAAATCCTATCTAAAAAACAGAAGACAGTGTCGTAAAGTTTGAAATAAAGTTTCTTCTATCGAGAAAAAATCACATGGGTTCCACAAGGCTCCTGTCTGGGACCATTATTATTCCTTATCTACATAAATGACTTGCCCTTTTCGATCAAACGCGCAAATGTTACGTTGTATGCTGATGACACCAGCTTGTCTTATGCTAATAAAGACATTAACGAGGTTAAAGCTAAGATTAATGAAGATCTTTCAAAGATCGAGTCGTGGCTCAAGAGAAACAAATTGTCTCTTAACGTAGCTAAGACACAGTCGATGGTTATTGGAAGTAATCACCTTCTAAATAAGGTGGCCTCGACAACTGACTTCTAAATCCCAGATGAATCCATTGACCAAGTAAATCCAACGAAATATCTTGGTGTCCAAAATTGACGATAAACTTAGTTGGAAAAACCAAGTACATGCTCTATCAAAAAAGATTTCAAGGGCTACTGGGCTTATAAAATATGCTACAAGGTATCTACCACTTAGAACGATCCAAGGTTTATATAGAAGCCTTGTCGAACCGCATTTCAGATATTGTTGCTCTGTGTAGGGATGTGCAAATAAGACCACCCTTGATCAACTGCAGAAATTACAAAATAGAGTGATCAGAATAATTTCTAATGCTAGATACGATGCCCCCGTGCCACCTCTGCTGCTGCGCCTGGGACTTCTCTCTATTTCTAGCCTCATAAAAGAAGAATCTGGAAAACAAGTTTTCAAGTCGCTGAATAAGCTAGCACCAGGCTACATGCAAGATCCATTTGTCAGAAATACTCGTTGTGACTTGAGGGTTCCATTTCTGCAAACTAGTGGTGGACAGAATTGTTTCGCGTGTAAAGGGGCTAAAATATGGAACAGTTTAGATTCTGAATTGAAGCAAATACCGACTCTTTCGAGCTTCGGTCACAAACTCAAAATGGAGCTACTAACATCCCAAGCATAGCATTTTCTTTGTCATTTATTTTTTATAGAAGTATTGGTACTTGATAAATTTAGATTGCAACTAGTTTTGTAATTAGGTTATTTCTTTCTGCACGTGGCCCAATATAAAACAGTAACATGTTACTGATTGGTTACCATGTATAAATAATTAAAAGTGAAATGAATGAACAGTAGGTTCACAATGCAGGATGCGCCGAGAAATTTATTTTTCTATGCATACGTGGCAGGTATTCCGTCTATAAGCTCTTCTGCTTCTTTTTTCTTGTCTTTTTTCCCCTATTCTTGTATGTTAATACAATCATTTGACTATCGGTTCTCATAATGCCATTCTGGAGAGCTCTCAGTGCGCGCAAGCCGATCTATAAACTGGAAGATGCACGAGAAAATTTTTTTGATCTCACTACAGCTTTCAACTGATCTACGTACAGACATTTGTGAGAGTGCTATGAAAGTTGAAATCACATTTCAAATCTAAAGTTTGTTTATTCTCTCAAACAACTAATTAATTTGGTGTCAGAAAACCAGCACCATGAACTTTTAAGATTATTCGATATGGCATCCGCATCCCTCCCTTCGGCAAAACTGTTTTAAGTCTTTAGCACAATACTATGCGTTATTTACATGGTAGATATCCAATTTTTTTGATTTTTTAAAAATGTTGCTTCGTTCGGCAACGGATTCAGAGTTTTGAATCATCATCATCAATCATCAATCATCAAATATATAATTAAAGTAGACTAAAATGGAATGAATAGCTAAATTAGAGCTAATTAACGCCTACTATTTACAATATCTATAATTTACAATATGATCAAATAATAATATTATCATTTCAATATATATTACAAGAAAAACAAGTTAAAAACCTATCCTGTTAGAAACCTTACTTTCGGGATATATATTTTGCAGAGCCTGCAGTTGCATTTGTCACCATTCCAGCATCTAATTTGTTTTTTGAAGATAGGAAGGCTGTTTGCTTGCTTTATTTCTTGCGGTAAAATCTGCCACAGTTTATTTCCAAGGTAAGTAATGGACTCAACTCCAAAGGACGTAGCTCGTACTGTTGGCAGTTGAGCGTCATCGCCATGCCTTAGATTTTTGCTTTTGTTTCGCTGCATGAAAATATCCTTCATGAATAGTGGACTCAGATCGTTTTTTTTTTACAAATTTCAGTCATGAGTGTAATATTTAGACATTAGTATTATTAGTTATATTACGTACGCGCCCATGCGGAGGAGCGCGTGTTGTTGTTGGGAGTTAGAATCTCGTGGTGTTAGATTTGTAGGCCATGTTATGTTCTGTTGTTGAAGATTCGTCTCGTCTTTGATCGAGTCTATGGAGCCCCCAAGTATTAACAGTGGCGACGAGGATTAAATTACCGGTAAAACAGATATAGGGCGATAGTTCGAATTTTCATCTTCTGAGCCATCCTTGTAGATAGGTGCGACCCTACCTATCTTCCAATCGTCTGGAAAAAGGCCAAGAGACATAGACATGTTAAAGAGCTGACTCAGAGACCCGGCCAAAACAGGCATCCCAACCTTAAGAAAAAAGCTTGATATACAATCAAGGCCGAACCCCTGAGAGGTCTTGAACTTTCCCATAGTCTCAATTAGCTGCTTAGGTGTAACAGGTGCAAAGCTAAATGTAGCATTTTTAGGATTTACAATATATTCATCATTCAAAGGGGGATTTCCAGTCTCAGGTATATCATTGCTCAGTTTTTCTCCAACAGTGCAAAAGAACTGATTCATTGAGTTAGCAATTTTCTTTGAATCGAAAATTGTAATACCATCGGCCCTTAAAGATAGGATTTTCGTCGTTTTCGATCGTTTATTTATAAGTTTGTTGATAGTAGACCATGTTTCCTCCACATTACCTTCCGCTTCATGTATTTTGTTTGCGAAATATGTCTTTTTAAGATCGGCATTCAGCCTATTTGCTTTATTTCTTACTTGCCTATATGTAGCCATAAGGATTTCAGATTTTTATTTGACTGCAGCAACCTTTAGTTTGTCCCTACTCCTAAACAAGTCCTTCAGACTGGAAGACAGCCAAGGACTATATCTTTCAGACACTCGCTTTTGCATCACTGGGGCATGAGTTTCTATGATTAACGAAAGCATACTAATCCATTTTTCAACTACTACATTAATATGTTGAGAGCAATACAGGATACTAAACCAATCATAGGCAGAGAGATCCCGAAGGAAAGCTTCCTCACTGAAGTTTTTCATCTGCTGAGTATATATTTGTTTGTGTTTTCGTTCAATACCACCCAGGTGCTTCCTTACTGTATACACTAGATAATGATCGCTAATGGCAGTCCTGACAACACCGGATTTTGAAATGTTACTTACATTACTGACAGCAATATGATCTATCAGAGTGGAAGTTTGTTCGGTTTCACGTGTTGGTTCGGATATCAGCTGCATCAGGCCGAAAGATTCGTACATATCTTTGATGTGTCTAGCATTACCTGAGAACATGGGTGCTGAGCCATCAGTTGAGTTAGGATTTACCGAAAGATCACAGTTTGTATCCCCTACTAGAATTATCTCCTTCCCTTCCAATTCTAAGAAACGCATGACTCGTTCAAGCTTATCAAAAGTATCTATCGGATCGCTGGGAGGCCAATACCACGAGACAATTATAAAGGGTGCAGCTCTGAGGGGTGTAATCTCGACCCCAATCATTTCCAGTGACGTTTTCGGAATATCCTTTCTAACTTTAGATTTGAAACTGTCTCTACAATAGACGGCTCCTCCTCCCCCATAGCGAGTTCTGTCAAAGCGTATGAATTTTTACCCATCAATTTGAAATAGATTATCGGGTAATTTTTCATCAATTTTAGTTTCATTTAACGCTAGAAAATCAATGCCCCGACTTTTGAGTAGGTACTCGATTTCATCTACATGTGCAAGTAGACTGTTAATGTTTAGAGAGGCAATCACCATTCCTTTCTTGGTGCCCAGTTTATCAGAACTGCCATTATTATCAATTATGTTTGGTGGAGTAACCAGATTCACATATGTTCTCTCAGAAGGTCTATCTGCAGTGTTATTAAGTCAGATATCATTTATAAAATTCTTAAAGCTATTAGCAAGAAAAGATGTACCTTTACGATTGAGGTGGAGTTTCTTCATACCTAAGCCCGTGTTATCAATGTTCTTATTGTCTATTAGGTACACGTTGTTCTTCGTGGCAACTTCGCGTAAAATGGTGTTGTGCAAATCCACTTTCTTTGCAAAACCTTGCTGGTCTTTTCTGACAGTACAGAGGGAAACTGCAATCTCTGTATCCGGTGACTCAGCCTTAACCATATCGATGACCTTTTGGGTGTTTTTATCAGAATCTTTCCCTGCAGTGATATCGTTGGTGCCAAAATGAACGATAATTAAATCTGGCTTCTTTCTGATGATTGGCTTCACATGATCGATCATATCTTCGGTGTTGTCGCCGGGATATTTTCTTACTTTCACAATATGGTTACGTGATAACCCTTTTTCTTCAATGCCATTTATGATTGAGTCACCAAGAACATACACCCTTTTCCTTCCTTTTTCTTGTTGTTGAATCTTTTTTATGGGTGCTGGCTGTTGTGCCGCTACCACTTCACTATCCCTGCTGGCATTTGCATTACCTGGCTCGCTTTCATTTCGTCCTTTCTTAGCCGCATTGTGAGATTTTCCATCACTTGCAACTTTGTTTACGCCAGGACTTCGGTTCTTTCTCTTTCTATTATTCTTTGGTGTTGTTTCGGAGCCATTCTTTTCACCGTTTGCCATTGTGCTTGTTTCAATGGGATCAGAACTCTGTTTTTGTCCTTCGTTTAGAAGGGGTCTCGTGGGACAGAGTTGATTTTGTATATGGAGGGCCTTGTTTTCTGGTCTCGGGGATTCCAAAAGTTTCTCGATAACGTTTTGTTTATGGGCAAGTTGCCTTTCTAATGATGTTATCCTATCCTCGAGACTTCTGATCAGGAGCCTTTCATAATCCAGAGGTTTTGCAGGCGACGATTTGTTTGACTCCGATATCGATCTGTTTGAGATGAGGGCTTTCAGCCCAAGGAGCTCGCCGTGCATGTATTTCTTGAATTCAATTAAGTCCTCGTAAAAATGGTCTTGTTGGCGAGGGGTATCATCTCCAGGAGGACTCAAATCTGAAAGATGAATTTGTGAGTTCTCCTGGATGAGGGATGATTCTGCTTGTGAGCTATCTTCAAGGCTAGAAGTTGGCATTGTACTTGAAATAAAGTACGATGTACTTCCATCCGCGTAGGTCTCAAGGCGAATGAAGCCTTCGGAATTCAGGCCATCTATCATTTTCAAAGCGACATCTGCTGGAATGTCAAATTTCGACGAAAGATGAGATGCCAAGTGATCTCTATCCGGTCTTCTCTTTGATTTCTTGCGAATTTCGTTGATTGCATTGAAAACCAATTCTTTTTCTGAAGATGTTCTGTCCACATTTGAAATAGTCGTAGGAGCAAACAAAAACACGTCCGTCTCACTGAAGCAACAACAACCTTTAATCACTCCTTTTCGAGCATAGGTTCCAAATCTTTATCTCGGCATAAAAAGATGGGTGTAAAATTAAATGACCTATTTCTTCTGATTGAATGGCTTGAAAAAAACTTTAGATACTTATCCATAATTCTACCGTTGGACTTTTCAGAAATTTTGAATATTTTTTGAAATTGCAGCATAGCTTACATTTCAACTCATTTGAGGAAGTGACGTCATCAAATTTCTAAATCTTAAAGCAGATGAGTGACAGACTTTTGCTTGATGCCATATTGTAGGCATTCATAAACTGTTGTTTTCTTCGATATTATTTCCTGTTACGTCAAAC
>REGL01002588.1:14958-26266 GCA_004194395.1 Aurelia aurita complex sp. Pacific
AATTTACAATCTACTAACAAACATTGACATTACGAGACGATAGCGCAAGGAGCATGAAAATACATTGCAACCCTGCAGCTATTACACTTAACCTAAATAAATACTATAAATACTATAACCTAAATACTAATACAAACACTAATACGGGACTAATACTAAGGATAATAATTTAAATACAAGAAATATACTAACAAAGAACTACACGAATAGAGAACCGATTTACAGTGATCTCTCCATACAACGGACCCTCAAAGAAACCATGAATAAGTCATATCTTGTTAGACAAGGGTTCATTGGGCTGCGAATTTGTGTTCAATAGATTATGTCCTTGAAAATGGGTCTTTAAAAAAACGAGAGTTCATTAGGATTCGCTATAGCGCTCTGTTGCGTATACATACTTCAATGTAGCCTCAAGAATCATCGTATTTGACATAAGTGGCAACCTTGCATCACCATATTAAAGAATTTCGAGAAGCGCTTCATTAGAGAGGTTTGATAAGCCTTGAGGTTGTAATATGGTGTTAATGGCATCGAGAAGACCCTGTCTTTGCACATCATAGTTATGGCAGAGCAGCAAAAAGTGTTCCGTATCCTCAACTCCGTCGTTGATCGAGCACATTGGATTTACTGTGTCTTTAAAGTTGTGTTTGAATTTGTGGAAATTTAGCTTACTTAGACCAACATGAAGTTGTGTTAGAATTGCCAATCCTTTCGGGTCATGAATGCTGTAGACTGGACGGGGTAGGGGGCGAATGCGTGAAAAAAGCTTCTTTTTGAACATGCCCAGAGTTGGTGATTGTCTTATCTCTGAGTCAAGTTTATTCCATTCCGAAAGACAGTTTGGGTAAAAACTTGCCCACTTTCAAAAATTCATCATTGTCTGAAGGAGTTAAAATTCCTTAAATTACAAACTCCAAAGCCTCTACATCCTACATCTAAAACTAATCATGCTCCACAGCCTATTGAAATTGTTGATACCAACATGCAAAAAACAGAATCAATTAAAAACAACTTAGCTGATCAATTAAAAGCTGTACAAATTATGAAGCACAAGAATTCAATTTACTAAAAATCTCAGTAACAAAAAGGAAATGAGTTGCCAACTAGACCAGTTATTCAGAACAAAAATAATAACACTAACAAACAAAAAAGACACAAGACAAAGAATCTGTCGTGGAAGAAACTATTGTTACAAATACAGAGGTTTCTAAAAATGCTGATGACACCAATAAATGGAGACAAGTGAAACGACAAAAAGAAGAAACAATGTTAAAACGAGAATAAGAACGCGAGTGGTAATAATGAAATCAGCCAACGCAATGGTTCAGCAGAAAGGAAAGTTTTGCTTCTTGGTGACTCCCATGTAAGAAGATTAGGTGAAAGTCATTTGTTATCAAACAAATATCTGCCAATTGAATTGGGGGTCTCCGCAGTAATCAGATTCTGTCACGTCATAAACAAGTTATCAATAGTGAGCTGGCCTCTTGTGATGAAGTCATTATTCATATTGGCGGTAACGATGTAGCAAAAAGCATTCAGCAGGACAAAGTTATCAAAAATATATATTTTACCACAAAGGTAACAGTATCCTCAATATTCATACAAGGTTATGACACTCCTCGTAATGTTAAAGTCATTGAAGCGAATCAGGCAATCAAGCGATACTGCCTCGCTCAGGGGTGGGATTGTATTGATCATGGTAACATTTCTTTCAAACACCTGGACCATGTGGTTAATTCTATCTCATGTGCTCAATGCTCGGGCTGGGGGGCACTACACCCTACAAAATATCGTATACCTTTGACAAAAGCCTTTTTTTACAAGAAAATTTTTCATCAAACATCTGTAAGCTCCAAAGGTGACTCAAGAAGAATGTTTCAAGTAGTGAAGCAGCTCCAAAGAAGGAAAGAAAAGAGGAACATTATTGTGAATGGAGAACATGGTGTAACAACAAATGAAATAAGTCAAGTAGAAATAGTTACACATTTCTTCAATGAAATGTTTAACAAGGATACAGAGAGAAAAATAAAGGAAATACAACCTAAAAAGATGACAAGACCATTTACAACACAAGAAATCAAAATGGCTGTAAAAGCTCTGAAAAATGGAAAAAGCACAGGCATAGACAGCCTTGATGCAGAGCTAATAAAATGCAGTTTTATTTATTTTTTATTTATTTTCTTATTTTCTTTTTTCTTATTTTATGATATTTATACAGGGTAAAACATTCAGTTATACTGTTTTACAATGTACCCTGTTAAAAAAGTTACAAACGAAAAGAAACTATCTAAATTTACAAGTAAATCTAAAATAAAACTGCAATCAATTTGATCTGTACAGCTTTTAGCAAAGTGTATAAAATAGTAGATATGATCATGCATTTGCAAGATATGATATGAGAGAGAATTAGCTAAATGCAAGGTTTGCTATGCTTTTTTTAAAGTTTTGAATGTCGGGGACAATTTTGATTCTACCGGGTGTCTCAGAAAAAAGTACCCCCTTTTGACTGGAAATATGAACCAAGCATTAAGATATCATTGCTCCCCGACTTCACAGCTAAATTTATCAATGTTGAACTTAGATGCGCATACCTTGCATTTGGAAATCGACTACCAAACACCAGAGATATGAGTTCACAAGGTCAAAATTTGAAGACGAACAAATGTAGCCATGAATTCAAAAAGTCCCGAAATATTATCGTTTTGTTGCCTTGTTGAGTCAAAAGGGGGTACTTTTTTTTAGACACCCGGTAGGCTGAGACATTGTCGCACCTTTATATGAGAAGCATTTTTGGTCATTTGCAGATTTTCGCATGGGAATTTCTAAATCAGATCTAGTATTGCGTAATTTTCTCTTACATGTATCCGAGAGTCTTGAGAACATTTCTGTACGGTAAGTGGGAGCCAGATCATTGATAGATGGGAGTGCTCAAGGGGAGTGCTCCATCTGGAGTGCTCAAGGGGAGGCAGACTGGGGCAAGTGGACAGACAAGAGCACTATCTAGATCCACTCCGATCATGTGCTTGTGTGAAAGGGCAACTAACCTACCTAGGATAACAAGGACAGATAATGTTACAATAGGATCCACTACTTTTTATTGACACCTAGATACAAAGCGATTTGTGATTGCAGACAAAGGGAATTCCATGCCCGGTTGGTCAAGTCATAAACAAAAACAAAGCAAGCCGCAAAAATTGCCCTGAAACCCAGGTCGCTAGCTCACTCGTTATGCATTCCAGAAATGGTTTTAAGAGCAAATCTTAGCACTTATCGAAAGAAGAAGGACATATCTAAACTTCTGCCTCGGGCATTTTATATATTTTATGCAGAAGCCAACTGGGAGGGGATTCAATTATCGTACTTTTTAGGTGCAATTAAAACACATACTGTTCAGCTTCTGAACCAAACAAATAAAATGCCCGAGTAAGAAGTTTAGATATATCCTTCTTCTTTGGATTTATGCTAATATTTGTTCTTAAAATTCATTTCTGGAATGCACAATTGGCGAGCTAGCTACCTGGGTTTCAGAGGAACTTTTGCGGCTTGGTTTGTTTTTGTTTATGCCTTGACCGACCAGGCATAGAATTCCCTTTGTCTGTCATCGCTAATCGCTTTGTAATTATGTGTCAACCAAAAGTAGCGAATCGAATTGTTACATTATCTGTCCTTGCTACCTAGGATATCTCTTTGAAATATCACTTCTTTACAATTACCGTCTTTCTTTGTCTTGACTTTATTCTCCGAATCCCGGAATGTCTTGCATTTGAACTTCCATATCGGATCAAAGAATTCTTCAGGAGACTCGCTCTTCATCATTCTCTTTTCAAGACTATGGAACAGCTCTTTTCCTGTTTCTTCTAAATTCAAGAGGCTTCTGACTTCATCGACAACTGGACACCCTGAAACAAGATTGTACAGTTCGGATTTATCAAGATCTGCATCAAACGAGTTGACAAATAAATTGTGTTGTGAGGATGTTAATGGTGTTTTTCAACAATTTTGTTTGACTCCAGGCCTTCACTTGGGCGAAGACATTTGCGAGGATTCGACGTCGTCTTTGCCATACCAGTCATCTCAATAAATGATTCAACAAATCGTTTCTGAAACGGCTGGGTCATAACCCATTTGGCAACAGTGCTTTCATTTGCAGCATAGTATGTCACTCCACCTGAAAAGAGAAAAGAAGTCATGCGAAACCGGAAAAAAATGTCTTCCGGTGAGGATTTCTCTCTTTCACGCGTAAATTACGCCCTCAGAAAGAGGACTTTGAATTTCTTTGGTGCTTTGAGTACCGCTGGTAACGGTAAGGTTTGAAAATGACCTATCATCGACTGCAAAATAATTGCTTGCAACAAACTTCAATTTACTTGCCGTTTTTGCATTCTTGATGAAAGACTGCTCACCAGCCAAATCAATTGCTTGACCTATACCATGGTTGCTTCGTTTGACAGATAAACCGACACTTTCCAATTCAGCTCTGGCCCGTGGATGGGTGCTGTCAAGGTAATTATGGGACTTGATATAGTAGCTGCCATATCTTGAGTAATGAACTCTATTCGTTGCAAAGCATAACGGCAAGGATTGCTGCCATATTTGAAGACGAAGATCGAGATCGTTTACATTGATGCCATAATGGAGCTTATGCTGTCTTTTAACGATCTTCGTATACATTGCCCAAAACTGAGGGGTCTTACCAAAATCTCCTTCTAAGCATTTCCTTTTCTATTCGTTGTAGAATAATTCATACAAAGTGACTAACTTATCTTTCAGTAATAGTGAGACCTCGGTACATGCTGGTTGATCCCGTGAAAACTCTTTGAAGATGGCTGGAATTTCTGGAACGTACTGCTGTAGGAATAACCTTTCAAGCGCCTCTGAAAACGCCTCATGTAGGAGGCAATATCGATTGTAATGCTTGCCCGAAATCAAGCCTTTAATACTTTCGGAACTACAAAGTCCTGCTTGGAATAGGATCTCTTCAAACCATCTTCCCGCAACAAATGCTCCAATGATGCCAAAAAAGACCATCATTGCGTGGAAGTCTCCAAGATGTACAATTATGTAGGTTTCAAATATAAATATGATTTTCAACCTGACCTGTTTAAACAAAAATGCTAAGCACTAAAACTAAGAACAAAAGAAATTTACATGCCTAATTTACAATATTATACAAAACTAAATCTATTTATAGAATAAAAGTTGTCCCCGTCTATTGTTGTTCTTTGAAGGTCTTCAGGGAGGGTGCCAATTTTTGTCTCTCTTTTTAGATTGTGCAACAGTTTCGTACCGCGATAATAAAAAGCCTTTTGGCCATTGATAGTTTTTAGGAGCGGTATCTTAAGAACAGTTTCTGATGAGCGCAGAGACCGTTCTCTACCGTCCGAACATTTTATGAATAATTTTTTCAAGTAGTCTGGGGCAAGCGAATTCAAAGATTTGTAAGTTAGCGTGGCTGTCTCTTTTCTAACGAGATTATTGATATTTGGCCAACCAAGATCCTCAATTATCGGAGCAGCAGATTGATTATATGGGATGTTCGTTACAATTCTCGCAGCTCTATTTTGGACCTTTTGCAAGACGTCAATTTTTGATTCACTACAGCAGCCCCAAGCAGAATAACAGTAACTCAAATGGGGCTCAACAATTCCTCTGTACATTTTGTTGAGTACGTCAGATGGAATATATTTCTTAGAATAAGTCCAAGGGCTCGATTTGCCTTGGTCTTGATAGTAACAATATGTTTGTCCCAATGGAGTTGACTGTCTATCTGAACACCTAAGTATCTTGTATTAGTAATCATTTCAATGTCCTGATCCCCTATTGGAAAAGATGGCTGAGCATCAGGCTGCCTTTCGATCTTACGGATGTTTGAACCAGAGCCTATGATAAGTGCCTGCGTTTTCACAACGTTCAGAGAAAGTTTGTTTGCATGCAACCAATCCCGTAGCTTCAAAGATCTGAGTTTAGGTCATTTTGTGGGTCATCAATGCTTTTTTGAAGAAAGGGAAATGGCCGTATCATCACCATACATGCTGATATAAGATTTCTGCAGGGAAAAAGGCAAATCATTGATGTAAATCAGAAATTAGAGTGAACCAAGACAAAAGCCTTGAGGCACTTCACAATTTATTCCCTTTACATCAGAGGAAGTGCCATCTACCCTGCAGAATTGTTTACGGTTATCCAAGTATGATGTGAACCAGTCATGTATAAGATGACTGGTTCAGTCACTCCATGCATTTTCAGTTTTTTTTTAATAGGATTTCATAATCAACCGTGTGGAAAGCCTTCTTCAAGTCAATAAGAATTAGACCACTGTATTTTCCTTTATCTATATTCAGGTACCAATCATTGGTGCTTGCCATAAAGGCTGTGGCAACCGAATTTAAGAGTCGAAAACCAGACTGATGCTCATATTATGATTTATTTGCGTCCAGATAGTCATAAAACTGATTGAAAACTAATTTCTCAAATAGCCGAGGTATGAAAGGAAGAAATGATATTGGCCTATAGTTCGACCTGCCACCCTTTGCACCACTTTTGAAGATGGGTGCAATACGTGCTATTTTCCAGTCCTACGGAAATTTTCCCGCAAACAATGATTTATTGAAAAATCACATAGGGACCCACCAACAATTGGCAAAACAATCTTCAAATAGAAGCTTGCAATGTCACCGTGGCCTGAACCATATGATGTTTTCATCTTATTCAAGGTCGATGATAATTCATCTGTCATGATGGCAGAAAAATAAAAACTGAACGGAGGAGTTTCGAGCGGGTATTCACCAGACAAGAATGGATTAGCCTTTTTGGGAATATTCTCGCTGAGTTTATTCCTAATGCTGCAGAAGTACTCATTCATTGATGATGCAATTGCCTTGTTACCCTTAACTTTTTGGCCGTCTACAGTAAGATCAGGTACAGCTGTAATGTTGGACTTTTTGTTGATAACTTGCTTGATGGTTTTCCAAGTTTTCTTGAGGTCACCTTAAAACTGCGTGATTTTTTCAGAGAA
This sequence comes from Aurelia aurita complex sp. Pacific, assembly GCA_004194395.1. NCBI lineage: Eukaryota > Metazoa > Cnidaria > Scyphozoa > Semaeostomeae > Ulmaridae > Aurelia > Aurelia aurita complex sp. Pacific. The sequence goes on from REGL01002588.1 coordinate 21,974, forward strand.
ATGTTCACATTTAAGTTCTGCATTCAAGTTATTTAACCTGTTACGATGCTGCGATGTCGCACATTCTTCCAAGTTGCCAGAAGCTTCTTTGCAATGAGGTTCGCGTTGTCTTTGACTTCTGCACATATATCTCTCCGTCAAACATTGGTGGAGTTGTTGTGGGGCTTATCTTTCTTTCGGTTCTTTTGGTTGGCTTGCAAGTTGTATTGATCGTTTGGACTTCTTGGATCTCTTAAAATTCACAGTCGTCAAAACAATACTCTTCACATCTACAAACCTTTCATATCATTCATATCAGCAAGGCTGATTACAAACTGCTGTAGTGGAGGAACCTTTTCCTGTTGTGAAGAACATCACAAACCTGTGGAAGCTCTAATTTCACTAAAATTAACCCAAAAATACATTTTTTGACGACCTGGCCGTAGGAAACTCTGGTTCTTATATGACGATTGTTACTTTACACCAAAACGAGGTTTTAGAAGCTTCAAATTTTAAATCTGAAGGAAAATTTGCATTCGGCGTGCTATAATTGATTGAAATTGATTGTTTTGATCACTTTTGCTATCGATTAACACTGCTGTATTGTTGCGAGTAAAATTGCACCAAATTGAGCCTAAATTCATGAAAACGAGGCAGAAGATCTATTATTACCACCAACCAGAAACGTAACATTCTCAAAGATACAAATCTGAATTTGGAACTGAATGTTCATGAATGAGAGCTGGAAGAAGTCCAAAAAACGAAATACCTTGGTGTACAAAGTGACTGTTCCTTGGGTTGGAAAAAAAAACAAATTAAGGCCGTTCCTGCCAAGATCTCAAGGGCTGTTGGCTTTCTAAAACATGCCAAGAACTTTCTACCAAGGGAAACTCTGAAAAACTCTCTACACATGTATTGTTGAGCTTCGCTTTCGATATTGTTGTTCTGCTTGGGGTTGTTGTGGTTCTACTGAAATAAACCAGTTGCAAAAGCTTCAAAACCAGCCTGCCAAGATCATAACAAGTAACAGCTTTGATACTCCAAGCAGACCACTTATCGACGAGCTGGGTTGGAAGACCATTGAACAACTTATTAGCAATGCCTCTAAAACAATGGTCTTCAAATCACTCAATGAGCTGCAATCCTGGCCAAAAGTTTATGAGACTCTATCGTTTTTCACTGTGGAATCGCATTTTTTTTTTAAATAATAAAATAGATTTTATATTTGCAAACCCCCTCCCGCCGTATCAATGTTGTTCAACATGATTTCTGAATGCATGTTGGTGACAGTCGACGTGCTCCAACCTCAAACAGCATTGATTAGGGGAGAGGGGGCACTTTGAGCTTGGGAAAGCGTCCAATCGTTCTTCCGTCTCATAACTTTTGTCCAGGGGTGTGGCTCCGCAATACTTGTGTGGCCTTTTTACAAAAAACTCACAATGCTACGCCCTTACCCTCCGTAATACTGGCACTGATGTGAGGCTACCAAAGAAAAATTCTGCGAATGGGCACAAAGAATTTCATTTCGTGGAGCAAAATTATGGAATAGCCTTTTAGCTGAGTCAAAACAGGCATCCTCCCTGAATAGCGTTAAAAAGTCTATTTAAAAATGAGGGCAGGGGTGGATTTTGTGGCGGGGGTGTCGGGTGCTCTTGATTGGCGGGCCGGTTCGGAGCGATTGGTGGCCAGATCTAGGTGTTCAGATCTACGGTCGTCAGTCGCTCTGGGTTGGCGTATAGCTCAGGGGTGGCTGCTGGCGGCGCTACATAGTCTGCCTTTGCCATGAAACTATAATTGTTTTTCTCTTTGTAAATATTTTCTTTTAGTTTGATGCAAATTATTGATTATTGTAAATAGGTTTTTACATTATGATTTCTGCTGTAATTAGGTTTCAACTATTTTGATTTTGGATTATATTGTAAATGTTTTTAATGGAAGCCCCCTTGAAAATCAACGTCTGAAGGGCAACCCTCCCCAAATGAATCAAATATGAAATATGAAATATATACCGGGTGTCCCAAAAAAAACGCAACGGATTTGATCGGGACTAGCGACAAGAATCCAATCAATCCATAATAATTCTTTATATAATCCTCGATAGCTAACTTGAAGATAGATACCTTGTTTGTTGATATTGATGCATTGAGAGTGGGAATATTAATGTTCAAAGTTGAAATTTGCATGAACCTCCAAACCAGAGCTTTTGGGTTTTGGCCTAAACTACAAACGCGCTATTTTGGGGAATCTCCTGAATTACCGAGAAATAAGAAAAAAAAGCCTCATCCTCATGCTGAGGAAAACATTTGAATAGAAATTCAATCAAATTCATCAATTTTGTCCTGAAAAGATATCTTTTTTTATGCTTCAACAGTTTGGAAAAGTTAGCATTGCATCTGTCTCATAAAAGAAAGTAATACGCGAAATAGTTTGCTTGGGTGTGAAAAATGAATTAGTTCTTGCAATCTCCGTGACTTTAATGAAATGCATTTTGTATAATCTTTCTTCGAATCATTACAAAACAAGAAATTAATTATACCCAAGGGAAAATGTCCATGGATAAGATCCTTAAAATTGCTCATTCGTTCTTGGCTCTTTTGCAGGTGCACTATGATTGAAGAAATATATTCCTTTGTGTATTTTCCCTTTGGCATCGTTATGTTTGTCAATTTTTAGCTTTCAAATTTCAATTGAAATGTGTGCCTAAACATGTGTGCCTTAGCATGCTCACAGTACTACACCATGCAATGACTGAGGAGATTCCTCGAGATGTTTTCAGTAAGGCAAAAACCCGAAACCTCTGGTTTGGAGATGGAAGCAAATTTGGACTTTCAAAATTGATATTCCAACTCCCCATGCAACAATATCAACAAAGAAGGTATCTATCTTCAAGTTAGCTATCGAGGATTATATCAAAAATTATTTTGGATTGCTTGGACCTAAATTCTTGTCGCTAGTCCCGATCAAATCCGTTGCGTTTTTTTTGGGACTCCCGGTATGAAATACATTGAAAATTAATTATTTTCGTTCGTCGTACTTTTTCGTTTTTGTTCGATTCCGAATTTCAGTGCTATTTTTTAATGTTTGCGCTATTTTGCTATGACGTCTAAATAGATCTATAGAAGTTCTCAGCTGGATTTTACATCAACTTATACACAATTCTTTTTCTGTGATTCGTTTCCAAAATACCCAACTTCCACGAAAAATATTGCTTCAGGGAAAAGGGTAAAGGAGGGACTTCAGTCCGCAGCTGTGGCCGTAAGTTTTAAAGCCTGTATACATCTGACTAGATGGATAATTTTTGGAATAATTTTCTCAGCATACTTTTTAAAGCCTAAAGACTAAGATACCGAGAAATCGTAGTTACAGGTAGGTTTATTCAATTTTGGAATCAAGTAATCAACTAACAGTTACGCCATTGCAAAAACATCTTCTCCATCAAGTTGCATAATCTGTGCCTAGATTTTAAATTCTGCTGCAAGCACAGATCAGTGGCCACAAGAAACTTGAAAATCCCACTCTCGCCATAAGCCTCCTTTGTATAATCCAAAAGAGGTCACATATTCATAGACGCCCCACCCGTCTTGCATTACCAAAGCTCGGACAGCTGCGACCCAGGTGTGACGTCACACCCGGGTCGTTCCACATTGTTCTCGAAGATGAACTTGTTTCGAGCATCGAGTTGTTCTTACCCATATAATCCTATTTTGGAGGAGTTTCTGTTTGAGTGGCATAATTCTGCTAGGGCCCTTGCAGTCATGTCAATCGGATTAAAATGGCGCCTTCGCGGGAGGGTTAGACACAGAAGGAAAACAAGTCGATATATCATGTATGGAATGATAGATTAGGACAGGAATAACTCGATGTATCACCTGTAGAGCTTTTTCTAAATTCAGCATTACCTAGCGCCCGTGGTTTCAGGTTTCAGTGCGAGGACTTATTGTTGTGATATTCAGACATGAAGTTTGTGACATCAGACGTGATTAAGTCACGAATGATCCCGACAATGAACGAAGACTCCTGGCTCGTTGACGTCATTTTCAGTGCAATAAAACCGGAATAACTTCAAAACGCGTTTTCGTATTTGAACGAAAATTTTTAAATCGAATTCTGCCCATCATTTCCTACAACATATCAAAAAATAGTTTTCAATTCAGTTCTCCTTTAAATCTTAGGAAAATTCGCAAAGTTTCAGCTCTCATGTTATTGCCTTTTTTGCAATGTTGGTTGCAGTATTGCCCCTTAGGACCAGCAAGAGTATTTCAGTACGATGATGCCGGGTGAAATATTTTTTTTTTATTTTATTTTTTTTATATA
>REGL01002589.1:7295-28785 GCA_004194395.1 Aurelia aurita complex sp. Pacific
GATGAAAGACTTACTGGTACGGTGAAGGTATCTTCAGCAAACATTCCACCTTCCATTTCCCGTTCAAACTGAAAGTAAAAAACAAACACAGGATCAATGAGGTGATATTCACTGATGAAGAATTCCAAATTCGAAATGTCATCTGGTAAACAAAGAGCATTAAGTGTCGTCAACGATGAGCGTTTGTCGTTACAGTAAGAACTCGCAAAATAGAAACCTGTTTCTTAAAAACAGCCTGTTTTCTTTTCAAAAGGTCATTAATCTGGAAACAGGCTGAAAGGTTTCTTATCACATGGTTAAGAAACCTTCAGTGATTTCAACGTCAATATTTAAACAAACCCAGAGCAAACACTATCAAACGGTATGTTCTTGTTACCTCTACAATTACTCAGCAATATCATGCATACCAAGTATAAAGATAGAGATGCTTTTGGATAAAATCTCTAAAAAAAATGTTTGGCACCTGATTTTAACAAAGATCATTAGATACGAATTCATTTGGGTTCCTCCTATAAGAAACCTTCCTAAAATCAGGCTGAGAAGTTTCTTATATGAAGGCACCATTTCTCAAAAAAATCAGCCTGAGGTTTCTTATAAAGTGGTTTCTATTTTGCGGGTTCTTACTGTAGCAGCTTTGAGGGAATTGCATAAACTGCCAAAGCTGCATCTTATGTCCTTCCACAAAATCAGCCATACCTGGCAAAATAATTGGTCTTTGATCAACTCACCAAAAAAAGAAACCTGAAGATCAGCCAAGCAGTTAAATTGTGGTGATTTTCAAACAGGAAAACTTTTTTGAGACACATCCGGTATTTGAATCTAATTGAACATATTGGTAATGAAACAAGACATGCACGGAGATCATTTCGCTTCATGGCAGCAAAAATTTACAATGAACTGCCTATTAACATACGGAAAACTGAATCATTCAATGCCTATGAACAGCATCTTAAGCAACATTTTACCTTAGCTTCTTATTTTAGATATGTAATATATGATTTAGGCTTCTTATTTTAAATATGTAACATATGATATTAATACAATTGCTGTAAATTTTTTATTTTTCATAATATCTTTTTACGTTAATCAGGACACACATTGATAACAGCAATAACGTTGAAGTGTTAATCCTGTATAAAGATTCGTGTTATTATTATTATATTATTATTATCAAAATATATTGGAACAAACTGAGGCCATTCGGGTTTGTGTCCTTAGAGTGCGATTTCGATTAAGATCACAAATTCAATTTAATCGAAATCACACTCTGATGAGGACATAAGACCGAATGTCCTCAAATTTTCGTCATCCAAATAATTCTACATCAAGTTTCTATGACTGAAATGCACTCACATCCATATCAAAAGGCTTTTCGTCATACACAGGATTAGACAACCCTTCTTGTTGCTGTTGCTTCTGTTTTATGGATACTCCCTTTTGTGCAGGCCTAAAATAACAAAGAACACATATGTTACTCGACCAAGAATACGATTTGTGGCACTTAGTTCCTCGTCTCACAAAGGTCCCTTCTATTCAAGTTCACTAAGGGTCACTTCTATGCAGTACAGGGCTTGCGCACATTGACGTGGTTGTCTTGCCTAAGAATTCCCTAAAGACTTCTCGAGAATATTTGTTAGTTTCTGAACAATTTTGTTTTAGCTTTTTGCTACATTATGTAGAATTTTCGAATGTGCACAATAGTGATAGAAGCTCTAAGCCATTCGATCGAATGTTGCGCATAAAAAGTTATAAAAACAACGCTCAATCCAGGCTCTTTTGTAGAATAGCTAAAAGGTTTATTGAAAAAATCTTGTCATGTTGATGTGGGCAAGGATTGTACCGTACGCGCTACCTCCGTTCGTTTTTCATTTATATTGCTTGCTTCCTCTAATCATTAAGGGAGTACAGAGACCAGCAGCCTTCGCCATCATTTGTCTTTGCTTTTATGAATTTCGTACAGTCAGTTATTCTGGAAGCTGTGCAGAGCAAGTCGTTGAATTTGCGAAAAGCATGCTGGTCTTTGTACTCCCTTTAACATTACACAAAATTAAAGAGCTACTTTGAAGGTATGACCCTATGATGCTATTAACAATTCTTTTTTTTGCTAGGATACCCTGTAATACCAGAAAAGATAAGATATTGCTGACTGAACACACATCAAAGCTTCCAAACATTCAATGAAATGGCATAGGCAAACATGCTTGTGATAAAAGAAGAGCTACTGACGATGGCTAAAAACAAATTGCAGTTGTGACTGTGTACTATAAAATTGTGATTTGCCACTTGTAATCTTCGACGAATTAATTGAAGAGGCTGGATAAGAATTTTTTAAGAAATATTCCATTGGCTGTTCTTTGATGAGCTATTTTCTTGCGACTATTGGACGTAAATTCAAAATGAAAGTCTCATCTTGGAGATTAAACTTTATGCGTTGTTCCCAAATAAATAAAATCTCCATATGTTTTAAGATTGTTACGATATAAATAGATTTCCAACAAGTATTTTCGTTGGTCTTTTGCCCGAAGATCAGCTTGTATCTGAATATGGATCTCTCCTTTTGAATTTAGCTGAATAACAAGGATTTTCTCTTTTGAAAATGAGACATTCGATGCACAAACAGTGGATTTGTTTATGTATTTCTTTTCCAGCCCTCTTGATTTATCCTCGTGAGGTATCGCTGTTGAAGTATGAGCACAATTGTGGACCAAAGCAAACTTACCCTTGCTCTCCCTGTTGTTTTGTTGGGTCGTAGAAAACTGAGAATAAATGAAGTTTCTTTTCCCTGTGAGAAAAATAGGAAAAAGCAAATAAGAATAAGGCAGTATTTTATTGACTGAATGTTTGAAAGTTCTTGAGAAGTACACCTTATTCACTTAATGATACATTCATGTTTTTATAAGGAACCACTCATAAGAAACTGTAGTAGCCTTGTCCAGAAAATTAAGAACTGCATTCGAAAAGCTATTCCAGTTTTTAGTTCTGCATTGCAAAGTGTTTTTAAACAGAAGGTGTATAAATGATTCTTTTTTTGCAATTCTTTGTTCAAAAAGCGTTCCTCGATGAACTTCGATAAACTGTGAAACTAAATTAGAAGACAGCGAATTAGATAGAACCAAGAAGCGTAAAAAGAGCATCTCTCAAGTCATCACATTTCAAGGTCTGTATTGGGCTTATGTTCGCAGCTTTGTGCATTGGATGTGGGTGATAGACGAAGACCTTACCTTTTCCTCTTGAAAACGATGTATGCCACCAAAACTATGATCATGACGACGACAAGACTTCCAACGACAATAGCAGCAGTTACACCAGTTTCTAGGGGGTTGGAAATACGAAACATTAGTATTCGGACGAAAGTGCTTCTGATTTACACAAAATTCACTGATCAACATCAAATCATTGATCTTGTGCTATAAGATATCTTTTGGGATTGTGCAAAATGAAGTAATTTATTTTGCTTCAGAAAAATTTCTTTGTTAGGTTCTTTGTGAGGCAGCTTGAGCAAATTGCTGTCATCTTTTCAGTCCAAGCACAACTGACTCGATATCATTTAGGTCTGAGAATCTTGCTGTTATTTTTATGAATTTGAAATTCAAGGCATAACATTGTTTCAGTCGATGAAAATCTGCTCGAATGAGCATCCCCCTTCATACCCTCCTCTGGGGANAGTATTCGGACGAAAGTGCTTCTGATTTACACAAAATTCACTGATCAACATCAAATCATTGATCTTGTGCTATAAGATATCTTTTGGGATTGTGCAAAATGAAGTAATTTATTTTGCTTCAGAAAAATTTCTTTGTTAGGTTCTTTGTGAGGCAGCTTGAGCAAATTGCTGTCATCTTTTCAGTCCAAGCACAACTGACTCGATATCATTTAGGTCTGAGAATCTTGCTGTTATTTTTATGAATTTGAAATTCAAGGCATAACATTGTTTCAGTCGATGAAAATCTGCTCGAATGAGCATCCCCCTTCATACCCTCCTCTGGGGACATGATCATTTTCTTTTGATGTTAAAGGAGCTCCGTCTTCAAAGTTTTGTCAAAACCATGATTTTGCAGTTTGCAAACGACAGCGTCACACATATTGTTCATCTTTTCAGAAAATGAAAGCGTTATTTTGAAGTAAATCTTTGTAATTCACAGAGAAATAAACCGAACATTCATATCCCTTACGATTGCTCGGATATAGATATATTTTTGAACGTTTCTTTTTGGTGGCTTGGGTAAAGCTACTGAACAAACTGCAGAAGACGTGGCTAAACAAAGGTGTTTAAAGATTTGTTAACTATTTGACGATGGACACTTACTGCTTCCAGATCGATTGCCAGTTGACTTTCCAGTGCTTCCACCTTTGCAAACAGCTTTGTCTTCATCCGACCCATCCACGCATTGTTTAATTCCGTCACATTTTTGTGAAATAGGGATACATTTTTGATAGGTGGTACAGGTAAATTGAGATGTGCCACAAATTGGTGGTTTTGTAGGGAACACAGGTCTGCTTCCATTTGTGATACAATCAGGAGTAAAGGTGATGTCATCAATTGCAATATCGCCAAGGTAGCTGATTCCACGAACACCTGTAGAGTAAAAACAATTTTCAGTCTTATGCGTTTTCCAAGCGCTGTATAATATACTTCAAACAAGCATAGGTTCCAAATCTTTAAAAAGGCTGGTGTAAAATTGAGTGACCTATTTCTTTGAACTGAATGACTTCAAAAAAACTTTAGCTATTTCTCTATAATTCTACCGTTGGACTTTTCTGAAATCTTTAATATTTTCAGAATTAGAGTGTTTTTCTTCTTTTTCCAGAATTCAAGAAAAAATTTCAAAAAAACTTAAAACTATCGTAATTTCTAAACTGTTCTTAATTTCAATGTGCTTCAGGAGTTTGCTTAGGCTAAAAGGGTAACGCTCTGGTTCGCAAGTGGCCGCAAATTTGAGCTTTCAAAATTGATATTTCTGCTTTCAAAGCGCCAATACCAACAAATGAGGTATCTGTGTTCAAGTTAACTATCGAANTGCAATTCTTTGTTCAAAAAGCGTTCCTCGATGAACTTCGATAAACTGTGAAACTAAATTAGAAGACAGCGAATTAGATAGAACCAAGAAGCGTAAAAAGAGCATCTCTCAAGTCATCACATTTCAAGGTCTGTATTGGGGCTTATGTTCGCAGCTTTGTGCATTGGATGTGGGTGATAGACGAAGACCTTACCTTTTCCTCTTGAAAACGATGTATGCCACCAAAACTATGATCATGACGACGACAAGACTTCCAACGACAATAGCAGCAGTTACACCAGTTTCTAGGGGGTTGGAAATATGAAACATTAGTATTCGGATAAAAGTGCTTCTGATTTACACAAAATTCACTGATCAACATCAAATCATTGATCTTGTGCTATAAGATATCTTTTGGGATTGTGCAAAATGAAGTAATTTATTTTGCTTCAGAAAAACTTCTTTGTTAGGTTCTTTGTTAGGCAGCTTGAGCAAATTGCTGTCATTTTTTCAGTCCAAGAACAACTGACTCGATATCATTTAGGTCTGAGAATCTTGCTGTTATTTTTATGAATTTGAAATTCAAGGCATAACATTGTTTCAATCGATGAAAATCTGCTCGAATGAGCATCCCCCTTCATACCCTCCTCTGGGGACATGATCATTTTCTTTTGGATCTTAAAGGGGCTCCGTTGTCAAAGTTTTGTCAAAACCGTGATTTTGCAGTTTGCAAACGACAGTATCACACAGATTGTTCATCTTTTCAGAAAATGAAGCGTTATTTTGAAGATAAATCTTTGTAATTCACAGGGGAGTAAACCAAGCATCCATATCTCTTACGATTGCTCGGATATAAATACATGTTTGAAGGTTACTTTTTGGTGGTTTGGGTAAAGCTACTGAACAAACTGCAGAAGACGTGGCTAAAACGAAGGTGTTTAAAGATTTGTCTACAATTTGGCGACGGACACTTACTGCTTCCAGATCGATTGCCAGTTGACTTTCCAGTGCTTCCACCTTTGCAAACAGTTTTATCTTCATCCGACCCATCCACGCATTGTTTAATTCCGTCACATTTTTGTGAAATAGGGATACATTTTTGATAGGTGGTACAGGTAAATTGAGATGTGCCACAAATTGGTGGTTTTGTAGGGAACACAGGTCTGCTTCCATTTGTGATACAATCAGGCGTAAAGGTGATGTCATCAATTGCAATATCGCCAAGGTAGCTGATTCCACGAACACCTGTAGAGTAGAAACAAATTGTTCAGTCTTATGCGTTTTCCAAGCGCTGTATAATATACTTCAAACATCCTATAATATTGCTCTGCGGAAGACAGCAAATCCAAAACGCATACGACGTAAAGACAAGAGGTTTTTGATAAAGCTCAGCCGAAGATTAATGGAAAATTTGAATGTATAGCCTTTATAGAAACCTTGCAATTTCTAGCACCATATTAAGATCTCCACAGTACTTAATATTTAACGATAAGAAAAATATAGGCAGTGATTAATCATCTCTTATACTCTTTTTTCAATAATTTTTTAATAGGTTGAAAGGATTTCCAGCCATTTAAATCTAATTTAGGCTCACTATCACTAGTTTAACATCCCTTCTGAAGGACTCTATCATGCACACGCAGTAATCCAGGAAAATCCTTATAATAGCTTTCCTACCCAGTGCAAAAATGAGAAATTGAGGACATTCAATTTCTGTCATCTATTCACCCCCCCCCCCTTACAGATTTTCTGCCAGTAATAGGTAAAGATAAAAGGCTTCTCATGGCGTAAAGGTAAAGTATTTGTCTTTAATTCACAACGTCGAGCATACAACCCCATTAGAAGCGTGAGAACTGTCAAAAATTTTCGGGCAATTATGATTATTTAGAAACAAAACTCCAGTAAAAAATCCAATTTGTCCAATGCACAAGCTCATAGGCAAGCAAATGATCATATGATATAATACTTAAAAACAAACCTTCAATAATAATCCTAAATGGTGTATATTCTTTGCTTAGATCAACAATTGCCCCCTGCCATTTATCACCACTATTTCCTGTTGCTGTAAACAATGTCGTATACGCTTGACTGCCGTCTCGTTGGATGTAAACAATCAGATCTTTCGTATGTCGGCCGAACATATGGTAGAACATTCTCATCTTACACTGGCCACCTTGCAGAGCGTGGAACTTGATGCTGACAAGTCGGGCTTTCTGGTTGCGAAGTCGGCCTGACATTTCCATGTACATGTAATAACCTGGGAAAGAAAGGATAGGATGAAACTATGTTCGAATAATACGAAGACATAAATAATTTGTGTTCTTTAAAAAAGTAACGCATACACTTCTTCTGTTCCTTTTTGCTTTGCTTGAATGCCTTAGATTCTAAAATTGATCAGTCTTGTCTGTCGTGAATCTATAAAATCCACACAAAAAGTTATCGCTAAAATTAGACAGGAGGCATTACAATTCGCGTATATTTCTGAGTGAAATTCAGAAACCTAATTCTCAGCAGCTGAATCAGATATACAAAATTCTACTGGAGTAGATCTTTGGATTGCAATCCTGGTCTTTCGATAAATAGCCATGCTGGTTTTAACAGATTTATTTGCACGCAAGGCGAGGGAGCTAGCCACGAAGGTTTAAGAGTATCTCATGCCTCTTGTATTTTCGACGTTTGTAGCTTCTCGGATGGGCCGTAAAAATCCGTTTGTTCTTGTTGGCTCAGTTAGAAAGACTACTATGTTAGATACGGAAAGTTTTGCACTGAGATAAGAACATACTTGAATACTTCTACGCTTACCAAGTGCANATACGCTGAAATTTCAAAAAATATTGAAAATTTCTGAAAAGTTCAACGGTAGAATTAAAGATAAGTAACTAAAGTTTGTTTCAAGCCACTCAGTCAGAAGAAATAGATCACTGAATTTTACACCCACCTTTTTAAGTCGAATTAAAGATTTGGAAGCTATGCTAATACTTGTAAGCTTACCAAGTGCAGTTCCATATGTATGATCTCTAGTTGGTCCGCTATTTATAGTTGGCGTTCCACCATTATCCCTTGTCCAGTTGAAATCATCATCAGTAGATTGTGTCCAATTACATTGATCAACAGCATTTTCAAAATCACAGCCAATATAACCAGCACATGTATTTATGTCTTCATCACTGCCATCCCCACAATCATCCGTTAGATCACATAATTTGCTTTCGTCGATGCAAGCACCGTTTCGGCATCTGTTGAAATGATTATGATTAAATGATTTATAGGTAGGCCCTAAATTATTATAAAGTTTTGTTCTGATGAAGCGACAGCGATCACACATCCCCACAATCATCCGTTAGGTCACATAATTTGCTTTCATCGATGCAAGCACCGTTTCGGCATCTGTTGAAATGATTATGATTAAATGATTTATAGGTAGGCCCTAAATTATTGCAAAGTTTATTTCTGATGAAGCGACAGCGAAACGTAATTTAAGGACTATATTATCGAATTTCTTTATTGCATTAGTTGATAGAAAAGAGTTATCATTTGTTGAAATTATTATATGCAAATACTGGTTCAGAAAAATAACGTATCGATGTTTGTTAAAATTTACAACCATGCAGTATCTACCAATTTCAAAATACTATAGCTTATTTCATAGTAGAAAGGCAATCTTACAGTACAGGTATTGCGTACATTAACGTGGTTTTTGGTTTTCCTTACTAAGAATAGTTGTCTAGAAACATTTATTGTCTCACATGGCTCAAGAATTCACATCGTAACATATTCATGCAAGTGAGATGTTGTAACTTTAACCTTCCCAACTTTGAAGCTGTCTTTGAAAAGACTTGGAAAAAGAATGGAGCTTACGACCAAATTCGATATGTTTTCAACTATGAAATTATGCAAATGTATCATAGATATTCTAAAAAGCTTGAATAACCCATGCAAATGCAACAGGCCTTCATTTCTGATTGGAAACAAATGCTTCAAAGGGATTCATCAACGTCTCTGGTCCTTCCTCAAGGATTACAAAATAATCTCAAAAACAGCTTCCAGATATCATTAGCCATAACACTTCTTTATTTATTTGCGTCTGTATGTACCGTAAGCTATCAAATGGCAGAGAATTGAAGTGAGGGGTGGGATTTTTTAGCTGTATAAAAGTTTTGATTAAAAGAAAGTTTAATGAACTCATTTCTATGTGGGGCTCAGTTGGGCACAAGGTCGTGGACTTGGAATGATTAGTAAGCGAGGAACTAAATGTAAACAAATTTTGCGATAACTTACATGTGTTTTCCGACCGGGTTTGTGCAAGTAGTCGGTCTTGTACAATTTGCAAAATCAATTTGATCGATAGCAATGTCACCTTGCCAACCGTTGCCAATGACACCCGTGAATGACATGTTGAAGGTGTGAAGGCGACGTCCAATTGAGACCTCAGCTTGCACCCATTTATTCTGGTTTCGACCTGAGGAACAAATTTAGTTGTAAGACAAGAAGCATCGCGTTTGTTCGTTCTGCTAGAAGCCAATTCCAGTATATTAAGACGTAAACAGTTGGACAACTTCTATTACAATGTTATGCAGTAAATTCTGTCAAAAGCTTGGTATATTACTTAGCTGTTTTGGTACACTCGAGCACATGGGTGGAAAAATAGCGGACCACCGCACCAATGGTCCCAGAAATTTCTTCAGGTCTCCAGAAAGAAAGAAATGCGAGAAGAAGGGAGAATTGATGATTCGATTTCGTGCGAAAATCCAAAATGTTTTCTTTGCATTTCAAACTAAGTCTTTAGAAATTGGATTGATGTGTGGTTAATTTAGGCAGTCTCCAGACTACAACAATACCGTTTATAATTTGGTAAGTAGTCAGTCGCAAAGTCAACAAATTCGCTAAACATCCTTTACAACTGAGATTGAGGATTACTGACCAATCGTCAAAATCTGTCCCACGTATTTCTATCACGACCTACCAAAAAGTGGATTCTTATTTGGAGCACCCTGCTGTCACAGAAAGTTTTTGAACGACTTTTCGGTCCCAGAAATTAAAATATATCTTCCACCCCTGCTCGAACAATCACCCTAAACCTTACAAGAGAGATCCCCATCAAAATAGTGAATGCATACCTGAATATCTCCACATAACTGTTGTTCCATTGATATCAGTCAACCTTAACCACAATGATCCCACATTAGCACCATACATATGATAATAGAACGTCATTGTGCAATCTGCGAAGGAGCCTCCATATGTTGGACTCTGAATAACTGCCTTTTTGTTGTATCGACGCTGTGATGCCTCTAGGTAGGCGTACATGCCTGTCAAGATAAATAACTTTCATTAGGGCAACTAAAAATGATTGTTTGTTCCGTGCTAGATTGGTTTGTACATAAGTATATTTATTTAATTTATCGGTAATGTCGTACTACCTTCGCTATCAAGTTTCTGTGCTGTTTATTGAACTTTTAAAGAGCAATTTTCACCCAGGGTCCTTTGCGGGCACACAGCAATTTCAAACTGTCTGAAAGTCAAACTTGGCCTGAAGAACAAGGGCACATTTTGTAAGACAATAGCAACAGTTGCTTTTGATTGACACCGCACTTCAAAGCGATTAGCGATTGCAGACAAAGGCAATTCTCTCAACCAATTCAAAACAAACAAAGCCGCAAAAGTTGCGCTGAAACCAGCTGGGCAAACTCTTGCCTTGTGCACGAGAAAGATGGTTTTTAAGAGAAGTTATGTGCTTGTATCGAAAGAAGAAAAGCAGTGTAAATCTAAAGTTCTGCATGGCGGATTTCGTTTATTTGNAGCTGGTCAAACTCTTGCCTTGTGCACGATAAAGGTGGTTTTTAAGAGAATTCATGTGCTTGTATCGAAAGAAGAAGGGTAAATCTAAAGTTCTGCCTAGCGGATTTCGTTAATTTGATTCAGGAGCTGAGAAGTAATTGTTTGAATGCCTTCTGCTCCGCTGCTAAATCAAATAAACAAAATCCGCCAGGCAGAACATTAGATTTACCCTTCTTCTTTCGATATGTATTATTTTGGGACACCCTGTATAGATTAAATGAGCTTAATGATAAGTATAAAGGTGCTACAAACCAGTTTTATTTCCGCTAGCATCAGTTGATGGTCCAGTCCCGGCACTTGGTGTTCCTTGGCTGTGTCTTTGCCAATCGTAATCATCCGACAACAGATTCCTATATCCACAATACCCATTCTCAAAGTTGCAAGGATATCCACAAAGATCGCTTGCCTCGTCTGTGCCTCCAGGACAGTCTGGTGTGAAATCGCAAACGAGACGACGTGCAATGCATACTCCGTCTTTTACACATTGGAAGTTGGGGTAACATGGATCCACAGGTGGAGGTGTTGGCTGGCCTAGGGTAGAATAAAAAAAATAATTTCAAAAATAGAACACAATTATAGAAAAAGAACGACGGTCTGACGTTGGTTCACATAACTACGAATCAATTGTGGTATATTGGATCAAATAAATTTGTAAGCAAGTATCGCCAATGTTCTGCAAGAACGACAGAACGCAGAACGTAATAAAACAAGTTTCAGAAACAGAACAAAATTATGGGAAAAGAACGAAGGTCTGACGTTGGCTGGCATACTATGAATATGAATCAATAGTGAGACATCGGATCAAATACATTTGTAAGCAAGTATCCAATGGACCCTCGTGAAAAGCACTCTCGAGTGACTGAGGCCTTCCTCTGTAAATACTGTATTATTATCAATATTATAATAATGTTCTGCCAGAATGACAGAACGCTAATTGATGATACAAGCATGTGCATACCTTAGTGAACAGTAGCATAACATTATTACAATTTTAACGTATTCAAACAGTATGCTCAATTTCTAAATTAGTTGAGTAAATGTTGGAGGCAAGAATTCGGATTGATTCTCCATCAATTGATAAAGCTCGTGGCTTTCTTTTAAAAGCTACGTCTTCGCATGCACAGCAAGTTAGTTAGCTAACAAGGTTTCAGGGCATCCTTCCTCTCTGCTTGTTATATCTATGCGCTTTATACTCAGTACGTTAATAAGTTACTATTCAATGCAAGGAAGACAATGTGTTGTTTTATGAAGATTATAAACAATACTTATGTATAAGATTTTAACATGTTAATACTATAAAACTGCCGTTTAGACCTGCAATTGTAATAGATTTATATTCTCTTTTAAAGCACCTTTCTTTTTACAGGATGGCAATTTCGTAATTGTTGAAGTTGCTATCCTATCAAAAAAATTGTCATTATTATAATTATTATTATTTTCATCAATATTTTTCATGCTTGAAGGTAAATATCCTTGGCTGTGACCACTGGCCCCTTTTACTTGCGTATCAATCAGAGGCAATGCCAGATGCTATCATTAAGTTTCTGTAGATACAGCTCCCATACAGAAAAATATATTATTATGAAACAAATGGGTTATGCTAGCCGGTAATATCCAGGTCATTTTTAGGTAAAAACAACTATACAAAACCTTTAAGCTACACGCCAAGAAGAAGCTGACAAGAGCAGTAAAATGTGTACCTGGCAGTTTAGCACCATTAAAGTTACATCCTGGCGTGAACGAAATATCATCCATTGAAATATCTCCAGAATATCCTGTTCCAACAACACCTTCAACGATCACTTGGAAATCAGCAGCATTTGACAAAGCAACTTCTCCTCTGATCCAGATATCTCCTTTGCTTCCAGACATGCTCCAAACTTTGGTGCCTGGTTGGCCATAAGTTGTAGCAGTGTAGATATTGAGTTGTCCAATGTGATAGCCGAACATGTGATAAAAGAACCTCATTTTGCAATCACCAGCAGCTCTTCGTACGCGAGATCCTGAGCCCTTGATCGTGGGGCTTGCAAGTTGTGCGGTATCGTTGGCTTTGCGTGGACTTGATGCCTCCATGAAGATGTATTTACCTGTAAAATATTTAATCGTATCAGCAATGCTTCGTGTTAGCAATTTCTTTGCCTGACATAGTATCCCAGGATACATACCACTCAATAACAAAAACGATTACAGAGCAATAGAAGAATTGAACTGAAACCAGGTTTAAATGGCTCAACACATTATTGGTAATGTTTTCAACACATTTGAATGGGTTGTAGTGCTCCGCTGTCAAACTTCACTTGACTCGTTCTTGAGTCATAGGACCTTGGCCAAAAGAACAAAATTCACGTGAAACAAAAAACATATAAAATGAAATGAAATAGACCCAAACGAATAAAATAATTGCATAAGAAGGTGATTTTGAAATCAAAGCAGAAATTTTCATAAAGGCTTTAAACAAGTTGTCCTTTTCATCAGATTTGGAAAACAGAAATTCAGTTAGGGAAAAGATGCATCGATTATTTTGTAAACAACTCCACAAGTTCTGAAGATTGTGTCCCAGCGTTAAAGATCGAATTACTTGCACAAAACAACCTAAATAATCTCAAGAGACATTATGGAATTGTTGTTTGGAACAGACCTTTTAGTTATTCTACAAAAGAGCCTGGATCGAGCGTTATTTTTATACATTTTTTATACGCAAGGCTCTGTTGAGTGGCGTTAGATCACTATTGTCCACATTCGAAAATTCTGCAAAATGTAGCAAAACATCGTTCGATTCTGCTTCTTTGCAGAATAGCTAAAAGGTCTATTGCCTCGTTCAACTCACCCCTATTTTTCAGAAAAGAATTCATAAAATCACGTGATACGTCCACTGTGAATTAACACAAAAATTGGAATCAACTTACCATGTTCTTCTTGAAGGGTATGATCTCTAACAGGTCCAGTATCGAAGCTACCGGTGTTACCACTTATCAAGGTCCAATCAAATGTATCACTCTTGAGCTGAGACCAATCACCCAAGCCAGCCTCAAATGATGTACTAAAGTTCAACGAAAAGGAATGGAGAATTTAGTCTCTCAAGAATTTGTCGGTAGGGAACAACGTTAATGAACAGTACCAACGATATCAACATCAACATAAACATCAACAGAGCCTTCATTATTGAAGTAGTTGATTAAAGTAGAAGTAGAACGATAATGAACACGTTTTGATCAGAATTCTCGATAGGTAGCAGAGTTTGAGAATTTTGCAATAAGGAGTTGCATGAATTTCTTAAAAATTTGTAAGGAAGGAAGTAATATGAAGCACACATTCTAGTAGATTGAATAAGCCTCAGTGTGCTAAGAAAAGTTTCTGTTTTTTGCATCTGCCTCTTATAGTATCTATCTTTAAGTAGACAAATTTTTACCAATATATTATAATAGCAAAGACATATTTGAATGAGAATTTCTAAAATCTCTTAAAAATTTCGAAGATAAGAAAGCAGCATTCTGTATTAGAGATATCAAAGACCTTGTTAGAATTTATCAAAGAGAAGTCTTAAGATTGTCTTAGGGCAGAAAGTAATGTCAATGTACAAATTCCAATAAGAATTCTTCACAGGTTTCAAACAATTAGAGATATTTCAAACAAGAAGTCTTTGACAAGAAATCAGCGCTAAAATAGTAAAGTAGTGTTACAAGGCCCCTACGGTGTATCCAAAAAACTATTACTAGGATTACTCAAAAATAATTCTTACCGTTTATAATTCTTGCAAAGTGCAGTGGTTTCATCTGAGCCATCACAACAATTTCTATCATTATCACATAACGTTGTTTTGTCAATACATTGTTTTGTTACAGAGCATTGGAACTGCGATGCAGAACATGATGCCGGAGGAGCAGAATCGCTACACTGGAAGCTGATATCATCGACTGCAACGTCTGTGCTTGATCGCCAGTAATGACGTGCTTCTAAAACAATCTGATAGGGAGGGAGAATAAAATAATCAGAAATGATCCTCTTAATATTTTCGCAAAAGTTGATTACCCAGTTAAGCAAGAAAACAGACGAAAATAAAACCTGGAGAAATTTGTAAACATGTAATTTTCGAACAATATATATCTTGGCTATTCTACAAAAGAGTTTAAATCGAACGATATTTTTTCAACATTTTGTAGAATTTTCGAATGTGAACAACAGTGATAGGAACTCTAGCGCCACTCAATCGAGTCTCTCGTATACAATGTTCAAAACTAACGTTCGATCCAGACTTGTCAAATAGCAGAAAGGTCAGTTAATTAGATTTATTCAAAATANGGGGAGGGAGAATAAAATAATCAGAAATGATCCTCTTAATATTTTCGCCAAAGTTAATTACCCAATCAGTTAAGCAAGAAAACAGATGAAAAAAAGATTTGGGGAAGTTTATAAACATGTAATTCTCCAACAATATATTAATCTGGCTGATATAGCCATTTAGACTCAATTTAGTTGGTCAAGATCGGTAGTTTTGTTCTCAAGTTACAAGCAGTTTTATACAAATATTCTATCTCAAAACCCGCAAAATATGCTTAAAATCTTTGAAAAAGCGTTAATAAATTCTGGCCAAATGTCCACTGACTGTTTGGTCATTTGTACCACAAGCAAATTTGAAGACATATAGGGGAAAGTAAAGTAAAATCTCAGACATTTGCCATCGTTATTCTTAACATTTGAATCTAAAGAACTGAAAACGAACCTGAAAATCAGTTGGACAGTTTGGTAGCGGAACAGAAGCGGCCTTCCATTTGTCACTTGTCTTTGTGCCAGTGGCCCATAAAACAGTGTCTCTTCCATTCTTCCTGTACAAAACACTAAATGCCAGATTGGGGTATGCTTTCCAATGATACATGTTATACCAGAAATTGAATTTGCAGTTTCGTGAACCTCTGAAGTAAACAGGACTGAGGAAATGGGCGTTAGGGTATGGGCCACCTCCCAGCTGAGATGCTTCTAAGTAAATGTAATAACCTGGACAGAAAGAGAAAGGACAATGTTAAACATGAAGTGCGGGCGAGACTTTTGGTCTCATAGGTTCAATGTGATAGTATGGGCAGACAGGACGTATCATATTGCTGAAATTACGTCTATTTTTTACCTAAAATTAGGGAGCGTCAAGGATTCACCGAAAGGGGATGGTGAAAGACTCGGTTAGATTTAATGAATCATAATGTACTTGTAAAAGTACTGCTGTTTATTCGTTAAGTTTTCATTTTAGAGCAGAGCACACTGAGCATACAAAACGTCCATGAAAATCCAAGCGCTTAAATTAGGTAGTAGTTGAAAAAAGGAAAATTATAGAAAAAACAAAGCTCAAAATACGAGGTAAGTAAATTTTACAGCCTGTCTCTTCTCACAAGAATGGCCTCAACACAACAATGAACAAAACCAAGGTATAAGCCATTTATAAGATATCGGAGGAACCACACACAGATAGCAGAGAACGGGACGCACACAGTCTCTGGTTGGGGGTTTGAACCTCCCTAATTGCTCGCTTTCTGCTCTTCCACCTTGATCTAATCCTGCCTTACCGCGTGCTTACAAAATGGAAATTACTAACAGCCCTGAAAAAGTCCTGCATGGCAGGAAGAAATATTGATAAAATATAAAGTCACACACATTTGCTGTTATTTCTTCTTCTTGTTTTGGTGTTTCTGCCTGCAAACTTATTCATTTATTCGTCACCGCAAGCATCTTCAGATCCGACGATCGACACTGGTATCATGGCCTTTTCTTTCTTAGAAATGAAATTATCTCATTTATAGTCAGTCTCAAATAAGATGTCACGCGAAAGTGTCTGCGAATAATGATAATTGAAGGGTTTACATGAGTAATTTTGCGTTACCGTAAATCTCGCATGACATCTGATACTAGACTGACTTTAGTTTGATTTATGAATATTGGTACACGAGTCCTTACCAAGTGTGGTATTCTTAGTATGGTCAGTTGGTGGACCAGTTCCATTAGATGGCGTTTTCCCTTGATGTCGGACCCAGTCCATCCTATCACCAATTCTTGTGTTGCCCCATCCACATGTCCCAGTCTCGAAATCACAGGTGCTAGGACACCTTGCCTCATCTGAACCGTCGGCACAATCTTTGTTGAAATCACAGTATTTAGATACCTTGATGCATTTGCCGTCAGACACACATCTAAAAGCAAGGAATAATTGAATTCAAATTTGGTAAAAGCAAACAAGAAACATTTTCTAATGTAGAAAGAACAAAATATCTTATTATCTGCCAATACTCATTTCGGAAATATCTCATTTTTCACGGTATCGTCAGAAAAATTGCCAANAATAAAATAATCAGAAATGATCCTCTTAATATTTTCGCAAAAGTTGATTACCCAGTTAAGCAAGAAAACAGACGAAAATAAAACCTGGAGAAATTTGTAAACATGTAATTTTCGAACAATATATATCTTGGCTATTCTACAAAAGAGTTTAAATCGAACGATATTTTTTCAACATTTTGTAGAATTTTCGAATGTGAACAACAGTGATAGGAACTCTAGCGCCACTCAATCGAGTCTCTCGTATACAATGTTCAAAACTAACGTTCGATCCAGACTTGTCAAATAGCAGAAAGGTCAGTTAATTAGATTTATTCAAAATATTAATCTGGCTGATATAATCATTTACACCCAATTTAGTTGGTCAAGATCGGTCGTTTTGTTCTCAAGTTACAAGCAGTTTTATACAAATATTCAATCTCAAAACCCGCAAAACATGCTTAAAATCCTTGACAAAGCGTTGATAAATTTTGGCCAAATGTCCACTGTTTGGTCAACTGTACCACAAGCAAATTTAAAGACATATAGAGGAAAGTAAAGCAAAATCTTGGACATTTGCCATCGTTATTCTTTACATTTGAACCTAAAAGGCTGAACACGAACCTGGAAATCAGTTGGACAGTTTGGTAGCGGAACAGAGGCTGCCTTCCATTTGTCACTTGTCTTTGTACCAGTGGCCCATAAAACAGTGTCTCTTCCATTCTTCCTGTACAAAACACTAAATGCAAGATTGGGGTATGCTTTCCAATGATACATGTTATACCAGAAATTGAATTTGCAGTTTCGTGAACCCCTGAAGTAAACAGGACTCAGGAAATGGGCGTTAGGGTATGGGCCACCTCCCAGCTGAGATGCTTCCAAGTAAATGTAATAGCCTGGACAGAAGGAGAAAGGACAATGTTAAACATGAAGTGAGGGCGATGATTTTAGTCTCATAGGTTCAATGTGATAGTATGGGTAGACAGGACGTATCATATTGCTGAAATTACGTTTTTTTTTACCTAAAATTAGGGAGCGTCAAGGATTCACCGAAAGGGGATGTGGCAAGATTCTGTTAGATTTAATGAATCATAATGTACTTGTAAAAGTAGTGCTTTTTATTCGTTAAGTTTTCAGCTTACAGCAGAGTACACTGAGCATATAAAACGTTTATGAAATTTCAAGCGCTTAAATTAGGTAGTAGTTGACAAAAGGAAAATTATAGAAAAAACAAAGCTCAAAGTACGACGCAACTAAATTTTACAGCCCCACTCTTCTCACAAGAATGGCCTCAACACAACAATAAACAAAACCAAGGTATAAGCCATTTATAAGATATCGGAGGAACCACACACAGATAGCAGAGAACTGGACGTACGCAGTCTCTGGTTGGGGGTTTGAACCTCCCTAATTGCTCGCTTTCTGCTCTTCCACCTTGATCTAATCCTGCCTTACCGCGTGCTTACAAAATGGAAATTACTAACAGCCCTGAAGAAGTCCTGCATGGCAGGAAGAAATATTGGTAAAATATAAAGTCACACACATTTGCTGTTATTTCTTCTTCTTGTTTTGGTGTTTCTGCCTGTAAACTTATTCATTTATTCGTCACCGCAAGCATCTTCAGATCCGACGATCGACACTGGTATCATGGCCTTTTCTTTCTTAGAAATGAAATTATCTCATTTATAGTCAGTCTCAAGTAAGATGTCACGCGAAAATATCTGCGAATAATGATAATTGAAGGGTTTACATAAGTAATTTTGCGTTACCGTAAATCTCGCATGACATCTGATACTAGACTGACTTTAGTTTGATTTATGAATATTGGTACACGAGTCCTTACCAAGTGTGGTATTCTTAGTATGGTCAGTTGGTGGACCAGTTCCATTAGATGGCGTTTTCCCTTGATGTCGGACCCAGTCCATTCTATCTCCTATTCTTGTGTTGCCCCATCCACATGTCCCAGTCTCGAAATCACAGGTGCTAGGACACCTTGCCTCATCTGAACCGTCGGCACAATCTTTGTTGAAATCACAGTATTTAGATACCTTGATGCATTTGCCGTCAGACACACATCTATAAGCAAGGAATAATTGAATTTAAATTTAGCAAATGCAAACAAGAAATATCATCTGGAGAAGGAACAAAATATCTTATGATCTGCCAATACTCATTTCGGAAATATATCATTTTTCACGGTATCGTCAGAAAAATTGTCAATTTCTGAGAAAAGGCATCGTCTTACAACGATATCTAGATCTGGTAGCGGAACTTAACGAATTCACTGAGTCAAAAAATGGTGATTTTGAAGTTTTTTGACAGGCAATATCCAAGAGACTTTTCATCTTTTTTTCAAAATGAAAGCGTCATTTTGAAGCTAACCCTTTGCACTTCGCAGAGGAATGAACCAAACTTTCATATCTCCTACGATTGCTGGGATATAAGTGGATTTCTAACAGTTACTTTTTGGTGGCTTCGGTGATGAAGCCACCAAACAAACTGCAGAAAGCAATGAGCACATGCCTACAGCAATGGGGCTTACACGCGGGCCTCATTAAAAGTATTCTGTGCCTGCGAGCAAATGGTCGAGAAAATGTGCCTGCAATGAAGCCATTCTGAGTACAATTAAGGTGCCAGAAAATAATGTGTCATGATTTATTGAGCCTGCCAGCGGCGCTTGTGCTCTCGCGCAAATTACACCTCAGTCTGGCTAACAGATTTGTTTGCAATTTGGTTACGGAGCCCCAGCCCGTTATGTTAACTTTGGAAGATTGTCAACCATGTTTCTACAACCACGCAAATAACTGAGAGATCAATTTACCCTTCGCAAACTTTGCCCACATGCGCAAGAAGAAAGCAACCCACTCATGCCCCTAAATAATAATTAAGACTCTTACTTGAAATCTCCAGATTTGCATCCAGGTGGAGGAGATGCTGTAATAAGATCCGGGGGTAATGTCACAGAGAAATCCACATTGCATCCTGGTGTGAAAGATACGTCATCAATGGCTATATCTCCTTTGAAACCACCGCCTCGTTTTCCTTCAATGACGACACGGAAGTTGGATTTCATGGAACTGAGGTTGACTACAGCTCTATACCAGAAGTCACCTTGGCTTCCTAAAAGTGAAGAAAAATAAAAACATCTTTATTCTTGTTTGAAACATGTGTAGATCCTGATTGCAATAAACAAATTCGGGAATGTTTCTTGCTTATTCTATATGTTTGCACAGCGATGTTACTATCAAGGATGGACAGTTCCCGTTGTTTTGAAAGATAACATAAAATTTTATCTTGAAAAAGATTTTCAAGCCCGAGACATATCATCAAAGGAAACCCTCAAATAGAGAAGGGAGTGGGATTATCATATAAGCTTGAGTTGCACTTTCATTTGGGTATTCGCAATCAAACTTTTATTTTGGATACTTGCAGCCTTGCTCGCTATCAAACTAATGCGTTGAATTTGAAGACTGAACGATTTGATCATGAATTCTCGATTATTTTCCGGCTACTCTCCAAAGATGAAAATTCATAAGGCTCCAAGTTAACTCGAGGTAGCTCTCCTTTGCAGGCAACCAAAATCTTACATTAAATGATTCAGTCTTTTAGCTGTAAAGTTAACTGTCGATAACGAAATAAAGCAAATACTTGTGCTGCTATAATTAGCTATTCTACAAAAGAGCCAAGATGGAGCGATATTTTTATGCATTCCTACACGAAAGTTCCGATTGAGTGGCGATAGAGCATCTATCACTATTGTGCTCATTCGAAAATTCTACAAAATGTATAAAAACATCGTTCGCTTTAGATTCTTTTTCAAAATAGCTAAAAGATCTCTCAAATAAACGATGTTATCTTATGAATTACACTTGCTACCAAAAGTTTCTTACGTGTTTTCTTATATTTTTAATGGCGTAACTGTAAAGTTAATTTTGTTTTGTCTAAAGGGCTCCCAAATTACTTAGTAAGATCTCAAAACAAGTAGATAACAAAATTCGCACTCAAAATAATGTGCAAACGGTTGCTATAACTGCACACTGTCAAAAAAATTTTGAGTGCGATAGGAAAACTAAAACTGTAAATTACAAAACTTTCTTAGCTTTTTCAATTCAGGTAGGGTTGTTTCTTAACTTTTGAAAAATTGAGCCTACCGTTTCTTATAAGCGGTTTCTTATGAAAAAAAATACGTGTAATGGATGTTTACCTTTCTTTCCCCAAACTTTGGTCATTGGTGCCAACGAATTTGCAGATATTTTTACCCAAACATTCAATTCATTGACATGATCTCCAAACATATGATAAAAGAATCTTAAGGTACAAGTGTTTGAGCCAGAGACAGGTTTAAATGGAGCACTGAT
>REGL01002590.1:18049-35683 GCA_004194395.1 Aurelia aurita complex sp. Pacific
GAAAAGAGAGAAAATGAGTTGATAGCTGCGATAAAGAGCAAAATTGGATAACCAAAAATGCTTTTTTCACACACCTGTCAGTTTGGTTTGTGCAAGGAACAAATTAATGATATAAATAAATCAGTTTAACACCAGAAGAGCAAGTGAAAATCCAAAGCCATGTGATAATAACACCGAAGCATCATGTGGCTTTGGATTTTCTTTTTTCTTCTGGTGTTAAATCAGCTTGTTTTGTATCCTTAATTTGTTCTTTACACACACCAAACTGTTGAGTGCATTATAAAAAGTATTTTTGGTTGCCCTTTATTGCAGCTATTGGCTCACTGTATTTGCTATGACAATCCACTAAGAACTGGAATAATAATCTTAATCAGATAGCTTTCTTGGATCACACAACTGTAAATAAAAAGAGCATAATCCAAACATTGCTTCCATTCTTTTATTCTTTTCTTTGGTTTTTCCTCTTTATATTCTCAATCTTTGCTTTTTCTTTCATATCTTTCTCTGTTCACTTCTTCTTTCCTCCCTTCATCGTTTCCTTCATTGCACCCTTTCTATTCCACCTTTTCTCTTTCCTCCCCTTTCTTCCTTCCAGACAAACATGCTTCACATCATTTTTCCATTTCTGCACGGTGAATCCGTCATGTAAGGCTGAGGCTATTTGTATATTGGTATTCATGAATCTTTATTTATTGCAGGTTGTGAATTTATAAGATCTGTGTCAGGATTTGAGTGTTGCATTTGTAAAGTATTCCTGCGTCATGATAATGATATCGAGGAACACTTCAGTTCATTACAGCATCAGACTATCTACAAGGTAAAACTTTACATATTTACCAATTACCAAGAAAGAATATCCAACAAAGTTTGTTTGAGGTTTGAATATCGCATTTTTTTTATGCAATATCACAAACTGCAGGCATAGACTGATAGACAGATGGGGACCAAAACTCTGTGGAGTCCACTGAAAGTGACATTTTGATCCTTTCTTTAAATCTGATAAAAGCATACATACTAGGTAGAGCGCAAACAAAGCATCTTTAGCAAATTGACCTTTGATAGACACTGCTGTGAGATCATTTCTTTTGTATTGGTTTGCTCACCTGGCAGAAAATTTCATAAATCGGTAAAGTTCAACACTTATGGAGTACCAAATATACTGTGCTATTTTTGTTGAATTTTTTAAATCAGTCAGCGCAAATAGCCAATAATCTAGGCTTTAAGATAAATTTTTGCGATCTAAGGCTACTGCCCACTCTTGCGGTGACAAAGTCGGTATTCTTCCTCGAGTACCATGCTGCAAGAGAATAGCAGCAGAATATATCACTCGATCATGAATATCGTTATGCATATATCCAGTTGATTGAAATTCCAAATGAATCAATTATCAGAGAAAGCATAATTCCAGAGTGCACCTCCTTCAGCTGGTATTTACGACCCCTGGAAGATTATACTGTAGAAACAGGAAAATTGCTTTAGCTGAGAGGTCATATCCTTCTTTCACAAAAGTGTGTCTCAGAAGTTTCACACAGCATCTTGTCTACACGATGCATCTTTCTGAATTATTGCATTTTATATCTTTAGCCTCTATTGAATTTTATTTCTACCTTAAATGCAAACTAGTGGATACTTTACAAAATGCAAAAACACTTATAGAAGTGTCATCTCCTATATAGTGCTAGGCTGCCATGTGACCTTTCTTCAATTTTTGCTCCCCTGTAGAGGTTGCACCACACACTACCACTACAGTGCCAAATTTGTGCAATTTTGATTCGTCCCTGAGTCCTGAATAGCGCTTTAGTATCTGCTACTCGGGGATTTTTTTTGTTTCGAGAAAGCTGACTTCTACTCAAGGCACTGTAAAATGTGACAGGTAATGGCTGATCATACCACAAAATGCCCTGGGGTTAAACGATTAGGAACATAGAGCACACTTATATACACAGTCCAAAACACTAGCAAATACAAAAGAGGCCACAGATTGAGAAGGATTAAGAGGCCCTTATTTTGTTTTGGATCTCAAGTGATTACACTTATGACTTACAGTGAACTCTCTGAAGAAATTTGCAAAATTTCCAGCTTCTCTTTTGGATCCAAATTATTATTACTTCCAGTATTCAGATAGCGATGGATTTGGGCTTGAACTGTAGCCTGTACATTATGCCGTCAACAGACACAAACAGCTGAAAATCCAAGTTTGGTCAAAATAAGCAGGGCAGTAACCTTAAAATCAAGCACTTTTAGCTTAAACCAATGATTTATTTCCTTGCATTCATTTAAGACTTTTAATCTGATTTTTCCTAACAGATTCTAAACTGTGAGTAAAATCTTGTGAGAAATCTGAAAGAAAAACTGAACATATTCTTATTCTATCCTTTAAACATCAAACAAAAGATCGAATGTCAGTTCAAACGTCACCTTGCTTGAAAATGTTGAACTTTGATCCAAATCAAAATCAAACACTAAGAATGGGCACTGTGTGCAACCTTATTAAGATTATCAAGTTCTTTGGCTCTGCTTTAGTTCAGGTGGAGATGGCCAATTAGTCCTCATCTTGGAGCTGTATTATCATGAGTCTCAGTTTGAAGCCATAAACATCATTTAATTCAATATAGAAAACTGAGACTCATGTTGTCGTCAGCCCAAAATTGGTAGTTTAATCTCCATCTATCGATTCTCTGATTTTGTTGTTGTATCTCGTTATTATCAATCAGGGTGATATTCCTTTTCCATTGCAAGATATATTACCTATCGTTTAATATAAAAACATTGTAAAAGTCATTTTCGTTTTTATAGCCATTTGAAAGTTTTGCATAACAAATAGATTTTAGCAATTTTCCTATGTTTCATTTTAGATACATTTACAAAACCATTCTCAGCATCAAAATAACATGAATGTAATTACAAACAATGTCAGTGGAAGCAGTCCAGGAGATGACTTTGCCCCAGATAAGATTGATTGTGTGAACCAATCTAGTGCTGCTGCAAATCACATCAAAGTAAATCCACCTAGCATGGTAATTCTTCATAACTTTATCTTACCTATACATGCTATCAAAACTTTGGATCTCAAGGTAACTTGAGTTAGATGAGCCAGAGACGAGACTTTTATTCCACTCTCGTGTTTACTAGCTAACTCAATAAACAATCATCTCAACTTAAATACGAAAACAACTCACGAGTCATAAAACATGCGCTGTGTGCTGCACGTACCTATGGGAATTAATACAACTTGTTATTTAATAGTTGTAGCATTTGACAATGAACATAACACAACAGTTTACAGAATTGATTGGGTCCGGGAATAGATTTGTTTCCAATGCATCAATCTAAAACAGCAGTGGTCCCAAAACAATCCCAACCTTTTGAAAAAATGAAACTGTGATTGCAAGGCCAATTTTCAAAATTCTTTGTTTCAAGAGGATCCAAGGCTTATTTCTGTCGCAATGTGCTACACAACATGAACGAATATTTGACATAAAAATAGGCAATCCCGTTCCATTTACAGGAAGAAAATTATTTTTTATTAGGAATTATTAGAAGTTATTAGGAAGCCTCCTAAATAAGAATCATGTCAGCTTTGATGATCAGACCTCACCAAAAGTTTTTTGTGCTTGCAAGCGCAAAATTGCTACAAAAGTGTGCCTGCAAAATTTTATCAACGTATATCATCTAGGATTTAAATTCTTTCAATGGATCACATGAAGTAAACTTTAATAAAGCGAGGGAATTTTGGTCCTGAAAGCTGGATGGTGCCTTATGCAATCTTTATCATAGACAATATATATGAAACTTTGGCTTTGTTTAGGAATACTCCCATTTCAACAATTGACACCGTATACAGTTGTTTCTTTGCTTTAAAGCAATGAAACTCATCTGGTATACAATGGAGGTTTCCTTCAAATCACAAATCTTTCCAATAATTATGGTTTGGTTACAGAGTTGAATTTGAATCAGATCTATTTGTGACTTTTTCATTCGCTCTAAAACTTTGAATGCAGTAAAGCCCTTCACTTTATCTAAGCGACATGCGAAATGCCAATTAGTTTTATTCCCTTTCTCAGATTCCTTCCAATATTACTTCATACTGTTATCAATGACACTATCCGTATGTTCAATATTTGGGCCGTTAACTGCAATATGCTTTCCTTCCAATATTACTTTATACTGTTATCAATGACACTGTCCGCATGTTCAATATTTGGGCCGTTGACTGCAATATGCTTCTCTACGCGTCTCAAAAAACTCTCGGAAATTATCGTTAATAGTGACGGGTCTAACGGATAACTCATTATATAACTATAGACAAATCTAACTGGATGTGAGATGTTGAAAGATTAGCTCGATGTCCAAATCAATTATGGTTTCATTATTCTTAACCTTTCAAATAATTTTAATGCAACATCTTGTTACTCAATCCCTACCAATTGATTGTTACAAACTTTAGAAAAGATCATTCTTTTAATAAATGTGGCTGCAGATATTTTCTGGATTTAAAAATGTGCCTGCGAGGGGCGCTCGCACGCTCGCGCACTTTAGCGATGCCTGTTGATGATGCTCATCCGTCAGCTAGTTTTATTTGGTGACAAGCATGGATATACACAGGTACACTTAGACATTCAAACCCTCGCACTGGTTAAGAGTAATGCAGGTTGTTTCAGAAAAAATGCAACCCAACTATAATTGAAAATTTGAAAGAAATTATAATTCTTGAATAGATGTATAAATGTCCGAAAGGACACTATATCTTCTTTCCTATGATATGCAGTTTGAATGTATCAATGAAATTATTTATCATTTAATTGAAATTTTAATAAATATCGCCAATTTCAAATGCAGCATACTGCAAAAGCAAAATCAAGACCTTTTTCTGGTAAATAGCTACAAAGCAGATTATTTGAAAAAATTCCAGGTCTAGAAGAACTTGAGGTGGTATTTTTTTGTAATAAAAAACATACAAATTTACTCCAATGAGATGCTTTGATTAAAACTGATAAAATAAGCTCTCTTGAAGTTAATGTTTTGCTTATGTAAATGTCCTACCAATTTCTCGCATCTAAAACAGACAACACTTACTGAAACATCAATTAAATGGTAAATAGTAATCAGTGGCGTAACGCACGGTGGTTGGAGTTAGAGAAACTCCTAAGGCCCTCCAAGGTCACGCTCACGATCTTATGTAACGTACTAATGTAACTTTCGAGAAACTGCTTTATGACTTCTAATGAATTGAACGCCGCTGTGAATTGAATGGAATGCAAGTTTGATATTTAAAGAAATGCTGTAAATTGCAAACTTGTCAAAAAATGCTTTGTTATCTTGAAGGGAACATGGATGTCTTAGATGACTTGACAAAAATCCATTTCTGTACGATACTTGAGCTCAGTTTTTAAATATTTCATTGGAAAGCATATCGTCGATCACAATCCTTTTCTTTCTCCATTCGATGACGAATGTTTTACGAAAGGTGCGTTTGCCGACAATCTAAGGAGTGTGGTTAAAAAGTCTCCCAAGGGGGTACCCTGGACCCCAAATTTGGCTCGCTTCGCTCGCATTCAATTGCAGCCACCATCTTCAATATTTTTCTTGTGCCAACGTGCCTTCAGATATAAAACTTCCATAAACCCACTGATGATGTGCTGGGCTCGCTTTGATTTTGCTGATAAAAGCGCCGGTTTAATTTGGAAATTTGGCAAACTTTTGTTGATTTATGTACCGCCTCAGGGGATCTTCTTATTAGTTAAAAATTCAAATCTTTCTTGATTCACAGGTGTATGAGGCACATCAGACGAAAGAGAATGAAGTCAGCAACACAGAAAAACAAAGGAAAAGGACCAATCTCAACAATAAANATACATTACATCTATGCAAACCTTATCATTTTCCTTAAAATTTCAATTCCGGTTGGGTTGCGTTTTTTCTGAAACACCCTGTATATTGGAACACGTATGCCCTGTTTTCGGAAAAATTCTTTCAGGAGTATACCTTTCTATGTAGAAAAGGACATGTCCTTTAGAGAACATCTAAATTGTTAAAAAAGCATTTATCCTGTTTGAGTGGAGTTCTAAAAAATTCTTCAAGAAAGACATTTTAAATGTGAATTTATGCTGATAGTTAAAAGGATCTTCTTATTGGTTAAAAATTCAAATATTTCTTGATTCACAGGTGTATGAGGCACATCAGACGAAAGAGAATGAAGTCAGCAACACAGAAAAACAAAGGAAAAGGACCAATCTCAACAATAAAGTCATGAAATTAGCAGACTCTGTGCTTAATAAATCAAGTGAGAAAAATGTTGCTCAGAACGCTTTTACGAGCACAAAAAATTCTGTGCTAAACGATGAATCTGCTATGCAGAATTTGGATGTGCAGAACTCACTAGATAATGTGGCAAAAGACAATTTTGTTGAGTCAGTCTCATATCAAAATGCAAATTATCCAAGTGAAAGATCTGCCACTGTGAATAAAATTGGAGAAGGTAGGCTTGAGGAAGGAAACGTGAAACTTGTTGGTACCATTGTTAACAATGCCGGATTGGATGAGAGGATGTCTGCTACAGAATTACCTACAATGGGAAATTATCCATGTGAAGTTTCAAAGACTTCTTTGCAAGGAGAACAAGAAAGTACTTACACAACTATAAAGATCAAGCAAGAAGAAGTTGATGATTATTATGATGATGATGACGATTATGGTTGCGATGATAATGACAATGCTGACGAAGATGGTATCATTGGAGGATTTTTAGAGGAGAGTGATGATGAATCATTTAGTCCTGAGGAGCCTTTCGATGAAGACTATATTCCTGATGTTCCGATTGATCAAGAGTCACAGGTGAGAGAATTTAAGATGCTGTTTATATGAAAGCAGGGCAGCCCTGGTAGTAGGACAGGTCCTCTTTGCCAAGACGCAACCTCGTAGTCATGTTCTTTGCACGGATTGGTTTCATCAACAGACACGATCTCACGATTGGACCCGAGATCTCGCCTGGAATGGTTTGAAATTCCCCTTGTAAACAGCGATCAAAAGGGCTGGCTGTCGTCGGAGGGATGATTAAAACAATATTTTTGATGGAGAAAATAGGATTCAATTGGTTTGCACCATCATGTCTCTGGCCCTCCTAGCAGGGCTAGCCTTCTTGGCAGGGTTCATCGTTCTGGAAAACATCCCGCCTATGGTATGGATTGTCCTAGTAGGAGGGCTGCGCGTACACATCCATTTTTACCGGGCTTAAAAGTCATTATTTTACCTCACGGATGTCCTTACTTCCAGTCCAGTCGCTTTATCATAGTCAATAAATTCAACAAAGATGTTTGTGATTGATATCCTGAGGATTCCTTTCTCCTTTTTTAAGATTTTCAGGTAATTGCTATACTGGTTTTGTGAAAATAAGGTTCCCCGTTTGAAATGCTACCGACCTTTGAATATCATAGTAATGATACTGGTGACCACCATGATGATTAATAGCCGATATT
The DNA here is from genome assembly GCA_004194395.1 of Aurelia aurita complex sp. Pacific. NCBI lineage: Eukaryota > Metazoa > Cnidaria > Scyphozoa > Semaeostomeae > Ulmaridae > Aurelia > Aurelia aurita complex sp. Pacific. Next base: position 25,525 of record REGL01002590.1, read on the forward strand.
TTGAATAAGTTGCAACATTTGACCTCGCTTAATTTGGCCATTACCATTCGAAGTTATGGGTGATTTTCAGGATCAATGTCCCTCTAAAAAGAGCTGAAATGATGAACAGCATTTCTTTGGGTTTAACGAAGGTAGACGCCGTAATTACTCCACAGGGTGTCCCAATAATATTATGCCTCATTTATGTGGCTGCTGTGAAGGAGCTATCCGTTATATTGTTCTTTTCTTGATACAATTGCGTATGACTGGCTTCAACGTAGAGTTTGAGACCTTGTTGTAGCCAATCGGATAAATCGATGCTGATTTGTGGTACAGGAAAGGCAAATGGTTGCTTCAAAAATGGCACTTTCTTTGTTTTCCAAAAATGTCAAAATTCACGTAAATTTTGGAAGAAAGAGTTTCTAGCGTTGTATTGTCATTTCTTCTATATTTGCAAATGGCTTAATGCTATTGTGTTATTAGTAAACGATAAAATTAACCCCCTTTAAACTGTGTAAGAATTCCAACACATCAGTAGAAGCCTTCCTTTCAGTATGGACTGGATTTTTTGCCTTTTTGGAGTACGAAGAAAGTGCTATTTTGAAGTAATGATTTGTTTTAATTTCGTGTGCCAGAACTCAGCAACCACTTGTCCAGTTGGCTAAAACAAGGTCTCAAACTTTGTGTTGAAGTCTATCCTGTACAACTATATCAAGGACAAGACAATATAACGTATAAAACTCCTTCGCAGCAGCCACACAAATATGGGAAAATATTTTGGGGACACCCAGTAGTATTTGTAGCACTCTTGGCGCTTATTTATTTATTCATAACAAACCCATTCTGTTATGTATGTCCATTGAATAGTTCTCGAAATTGTTTAGGCATGATCTATCTTTCAATTTCAGATTGCAAGGAAAAGATGCAGAAAACGAAGACAGACCTCTAAATATGCGCAACAACGGCCACCAACGGGCAGCTTTGAAAATAAAAAAAATCAGATTATCGATGAAGCTTCAGATACAAACAGCTCTGAGAAGACATCGACAACTGATGTAGAGACGAGCCTGAACAATGATCCTGATAAAGGTAACTCGATATAGGCCTCAAATCAGTAAAATGACGGACATATAACGATCTAGTTTAAAAATGGAATAGAAGAAGGCCGTATGCCTCTAGCTGTCCAATTTCGTTATCATATGTTGAGATCATCAAGTACACGGGGGGAATACAATAAGCAGTGTCTAGATTAGCCAGACCCCTTACTTACACCCTTGTTCGTATCAATTGAAATCATTAATATTGGGGTAACATTTTGTGGTAAGACTATTCTACGTGCAACTGCGCTGGTTATTTTGTCATTTGTAGTTGCTTTAGGTCAATTTTTTATGTAAATCCCAAGATTTTTGTTATTTTTTCGAAATTCTCCGTCATTGGGGTGTGACGTGACAGTAAAATGTGTGTAATCAAAACTCGAACAGTGCACTTTATGAATCCTCCCTTGAAACTTTCTTGTCGTGGCAGATTCAAGCAGATGTTGGATATGTTACAAGAAAGAAATTCTGTATCGATTGATGCAATTAGCAGCTTGTTTACCATTATTTTCTTCAATAATTCACTTTTTGATTGGACTACTATTAGAAAGATTCTCGTCAACCTCTTTGTGACATCACAACACAATGGCTCAGAATTTCGAAAAATAACATCAAAATTCAGAATCCACATGAAAAATTGATTCACATTAACTACGAATAACAAAGTATACAGAGCAGTTGTACGTAATATTTTCATGCCAAAAACCTTGCCAGATTACCAGTGATTCAATACATACGAACAAGGGTGTAAGTAAACTTAATTCTCCACCATTTGTCTTTAATAGTTTATCATAACAAATTTTGTATGCGATGAAGGAGCTTGCTTGCTGATAGGGAGCACTGGTCTTTACTTCGCTGTGCAAGGAGATTTCTGCTGTTTGTAGCTGCGATACCGCTGGTTTAAGTTATTGCATTGCTTTAAGTTTCAATAAAAACCAGTAGCAAACTCTTGGGGTCGCCTCCCAACTTTGAGGTACACGATGATCTTTTGTTTGAAGTCAATAGGAACAAAGCGTGCATTTCAACTGAAACGAGAGCTTCGTGCCCCCCCCCCCTCCCACCTATATTTAGCAAATTTTCCGCCATTGCCGAATCAAACACAGGAAACACGAAGCAAATCTCGTTGAATTTTGTTTTGTTTAGAGTCCAGACCAGGCGCGGATTTTCTTTGTGCATCTTCCTTGGAAGCGTGAAAACATTCCACGACAATCTCATAAAACCATATAATGATGGTCACAGCTCTGGCTGGTTTGGGAGTGCTTCTTTGTCTCCATGGATGCACGATATCTGAAACTGGAGGCTACTGGTCAAAAAATGGAGCAGATATGAATGTGTAATATTGAAATCTGCCTTTTTGTTTTAGGGCCACAACCAGACAAAGCTCTTTCACATGGAGGGCAGGAAAAGGTTGAGGAGAGCGAGGATCATGATAATGAAGATCCGAGCAACCCTTTTACTTGTGGAACTTGCGGAAAAGATTTTGCCCGACAGGATTATTTGAAAAAACATCAAACCGTTCATTCTAACGAAAAGCCTTATCCGTGTGATTATTGTGGTAAATTATTCAAACGGCGTGAGCATCGCAGAGAGCATCACAAGACACATATTACAAACAAAGCTTGGCCTTGCGACGTTTGTGGGAAGTCATTCACGCGTCCTTCTACCCTATCAAGGCATAAACTTACACACACCGGAGAAAGGCCGTTTGCTTGCCATATTTGCGGGAAAGGTTTCATAGCAGCATACAGTTTGAAAGAACATGTAGGTACTCATTCCACTGAGAAACATTTTTCATGTGATATTTGTGGAAATTCGTTCAGATGTCATCTGAAACTTAAATCACATCTGATGGTACACACAGGAGAGAAGCCTTATGCGTGTCGAATATGTGGGATGAATTTTAGGTCTCCAAGTAATCGTTCAAAGCATCAGAGAACACATTCTGTAAATACGCCGTACTCGTGTGGTTCTTGTGGAAAACGGTTCAAACACAGAGAAAGCCTAAGGAGCCATGAAAGGATACATACTGGATTGAAGCCATTTGAATGTAAGTTTTGTGGGAAGCAATTCATTCGGCGTGATGATTCGAGAAAGCATGAGAGAATACACACTGGCGAGAAGCCTTTTCCATGTGATGTTTGCGGAAAGGCATTTAATCGCAGTTATGTACTTCTAAGACATAAACGTACGCATACGGGAGAAAAGCCATACTCGTGTGATATTTGTGGCAAAAAATTTACCTCTTCAACTTACTGCCAGTATCATAGAAATACTCACTCAAAGTACAAACCATTTTCTTGCGGTGTGTGCAATATGGCATTTACGTTTCCAGACAACTTAAGAAAACATGAAAGATTACACACTGTAGATGCTATCACGGTTAACGAGACTCAAACCGGAGAAATACCGTGATTTGTTTTATGTAGAGAAAATTGTCATGTTTATATTTATTCTTCGAAGTTATTCAGGGACTACCCCGAGTTCCAGACCCTCGACGGTTGTACAGAGAAAAGTTAGAATAAACTCTGAGGCTTTTGAAACATGGCTATTCAAGGATTCAAGCAAGGGCGCCTACCTTGCATGAATTGTGTTTATTCGTAATCCTGTTTTCGTGACATAGTACACAGAGCAATGGCTGTCCTGTCAATCTGCGGATGGAGTTCAAGTTCTAGCATCTGTCAGTGTTGACCAATCAAAAATCGCGCTGTCTGGTTCCCTGTGATCCTCTTTATGACAGTTGATATCGTATTACATCAACACTTGAATTTGAAACCACAAAATTATTCTTACGTCATCTTGACAGGGCAATCAGTGCCCTGTTTACCAGGCCAGGAAAGCAGGACTGCGAATAATTACAATTCATGCGAGGTAGGCGCCATTGGCTCAAGCCGAACAGAGGAGTATTTGACGAAGCCTTTCTAGAATAGACCATTTGCCTATTTCAAAGAATGTCGTGGTGATTACGACATTTTTTTGGAAAAATACCGAGTATCCCAATGAAATTTCTAAACTAGATTTGGTCCTTGCCAACATAGACATACCTGGGGCGAGTCAGAAAAAACATGGGGTGTTTGGCGGACTATGACGTCGCGTTCAGCCACCCGATCGTAGTGAACTAAATTTTTTCTCAAAACCAGTGGTCTAGCTTAGATCATAGCCTTTCCCCATCGAAATCGGTCACTTGATGTATTAATCAAAAATATTTTTCTTCATAAGACGTTGTATGGGAGTCTTGCAAACGGCAGGTACACGTCGTATTATCAGGGGAGAATGAAATAGTTTTGTCATGATACAGCGCGTTGATCTTGTTGAACGAAATCTCTTTGCAACCTGGAGAAGCATGCGTTTTTACTGTCTCTCAAACATATTCGTTGCACAGGACAAGTTATGACCAGGCATCCCAGGGGAGAAAACACTATTTCCGAACTGTTTCATTCTCCCCTGATAATACCACGTGTACCTGCAGCTTTGGCCAGGCTAAAATGCTGAAGAGGCTTGGTTAAAGGTTTCCTCAGTTTGCACGACTCCCATACAAAGTCTTACGAAGAAAACATTTCTTAAATAATGCATGCGATTAGCGACTGGAGACAAAGGAAATTCTCTCACCCAGAAATTGGAAACAAACAAAGCTGCAAATTGCCTTGGAACCAGTAGGGCAAGCTACCGCCTTGTGCCCGCCAAAGGCGGTTTTTAAGAGAAGTCATGAGTTTGTAGCGAAGGAAGAAGGATAAATCTAAATATCTGACTGGTGGATTTTGTTTATTTGATTCAGGAGCTGAACAGTAATTGTTTCATTTCATCTCTAAATATGCAATATGCAAGGATTGCAAATACCTTCTGCTCGGCTCCTGAATCAAACAAACGAAGTGAGTAAGACAGATCTTTAGATTTATCATTGTTCTTTCATTCTAAACTTGTTACTTCTCTTGAAAAAGCANTCATGAGTTTGTAGCGAAGGAAGAAGGATAATAAGGAAGAAGGAAGGAAGAAGCGAAGGAAGAAGGAAGAAGGATAAATCTGAATATCTGACTGGTGGATTTTGTTTATTTGATTCAGGAGCTGAACAGTAATTGTTTCATTTCATCTCTAAATATGCAATATGCAAGGATTGCAAATACCTTCTGCTCGGCTCCTGAATCAAACAAACGAAGTCAGTAAGACAGATCTTTAGATTTATCATTCTTCTTTCATTCTAAACTTGTTACTTCTCTTGAAAAGCACTTTTCACGTGCGCAAGGCGATGGTTGCCCCACTGGTTTCAGGGCAACTTTTGCTACTTTGTTTGTTTGAATTGCTGGTTGAGAGAATTTCCTTTGTCTGCAATCGCTAAACGCTTTGAATTCTGGAGTCAATCAAAAGCAACTGATGCTATTGTAGTACAAAATCTGTCCTTGTTGCCCTTGTCATATTTCAACATAATGAAATTTTGATGATAGGGAGTAGATACGAAAGACTTTCATGAAGCCGACGTAAACAGTCTCCCTGAGTCAGACATTTGCGCAGCCTGCAGCAGTCATTTTATTCTCTACCTAGAAAATTTACCTGCTTTTTAAATAAACCAAATGGAATTCATTTCTTTGCGACTCGAAATGTAAGTCCCAAGACTTTGAAAAACATAATTTAGTTTTAAAAAGATCTTTTCATTTAAAAATACAGTGAAGAGAAGAGAGTGGCATTTTAACTTCTACAGAATTTTTACTCCATCAGACGACTTAATCAAGATTTATTCTCAAACCTGAGGACTTTTACATAAATGTAGATGCTCAGATTTATGAATTTGTTACCTAGTTACCAATATTCCACAAGACACATCCGCCTTACCAGTTATTCGTGCGCTTGGATGGCTCACTGTTAAAATGACTCCGAAACCCAAGAGGTGGTTTTCAAATCTCTAAGTTGTGATGCACCATCCTATATGAATCCCCTTCTCGCTCTCTCAGGAATGCTGAAGTTTAACAAAAGCTTTGGAATGACCTAAATAAAGAAGCTAAATAATCTACTTCTCTAGAAACTTTCACTGCTGAGCTAAAAAAAACTTTCATCGACCACAGCCTGAGAGCCTGACCCATTCCTTTGTATCTTATTTAGCCTTTTTGTTTGTAGTAATTATTTCATATCATGATATTGCAATTAGGTTTTTTTCTTATAGTTTTATATTTAACTGTATGTTTGCATGCATGGCCCCCTGTAAAGCAGTTATCTAAATTGAGGGGCTACCATGCCTAAAAAAGTTAAAATTAAAAAAATTAAAAGGTTACATAGAATTATTTATATTATTGATCATATCTTTTTATTTTACAAGGTTCCATAGGATGTCTCTTTTTAAACCAGCGTAAGCTGAAAGGATACCCCTCCTCGCAAAAAGGAAATAAGATCTTATATTGTGTTATTGATTATGTGTAGTGTGTACATTAAAAACCAACCAGCCCAACCAACTTTCGAAAAATTATCGAAGAAGAGCCCCAATCGGGCAAAAAAATCCCTCAGTTGGGTAGAAATTATGGTAAACAATGGATTTTGTGTCGGGCAGCCCCCCCCAGATTCTTCCTTCCCGTACGCTTATGTCTGCTGACATTACAAAACCGTAGTAAATTTCATTTGAACCTTACATCACATGACAAATCCGTGGTGAAATCTTACTGCGGGGCTTCTTTGACCATTTGAACAAGTTAGGCCCCGTTCACACTGCTCCGTTTTTGTTAGTACCCGTTTTTGTGGCATCCAAGCTACCTGTTCACATTGCTCCGTTTTTATACAAAAATGGAGGGAAAAGCATCCGTTTATGTCCGTTCACATTGATCCGCCTGATAACAAATACGGAGAGCAAAACATTGTTGAATATTGAAGCGTTTTCAAAAACCTCCGTTTTTGTGCGTCCACACTGATCAAGTGCGTTTTCAAAAACCTCGGTTTGATAGCTTTTTCGAAAACCTCCGTTTTTGTGCGTTCACACTGATCTAGTGCGTTTTCAAAAACCTCGGTTTGATAGCTTTTTCAAAAACCTCCGTTTTTGTGCGTTCACACTGATCTAGTGCGTTTTCAAAAACCTCGGTTTGATAGCTTTTTCGAAAACCTCCGTTTTCGTGGCGTTTTTGTGCGGATCAGTGTGAACACTTTTACAAAAACGGAGGTTTTTGTCTCCGTTTTTGTACAAAAACGGAAGAGTGTGAACTGAACGGGGCCTTTTTGTGACATTAAAACTTCGCCACTTTGGTGTTTCGCTAAGGCTTTCTTTTAAGCCCCCTACATTTATCAAATGCAAAAGACATTCAAGTGTTTCCCATTTTTTCGAACATATACAAAGTTTTTAACTAAGGGGATGCTCTCTCTTCGATTAGTTCATCTATCAAAAGAGCCCCTCCTGTAGGAAATGTCTACATGCAAATCCCTCCTTTTGTTTTGCATTGTACTTTTGAATTGTATTTCATTGATATTGTAAAGTTTGTTGTTGTTTAATTTTGAGTAAAATATATTTTTAGCTACGATTTTTTATGTAGTGGAATTTTAAAATCAAAGGAACTGAACTGAACTTTAATTCCGCAAAATAAGAAGTAAAAAAAGACTAGTATTCATTGACTTGTCATTTGACTTTGTGAATGAGCCCCACTCTCCTTTAAGCGTGCCTCTATGGTCTTTATAGATTAAATTCACATTCGAGCCTAGGCCGTTATACGGCCGTTCTCCAAGAAACGCGTGTGTCTACCTCTGCCCAAGTAAGGTTCGTGCGTCGTGAAACGTACCAGAACTTCTTTCCAAAGACTTGAATATTCAGTTGTGAATTCTGGTGCTTTTGGGATCGAACTTGCCCTTCCCCCCCATTGTCATAAATGACTCCCCTAACAGGCCCGTCGGAAGCGGGGGGGGGGGGCTTCAGCCCAATAATTTTGCTGAAGTTCCGTCACTCTTGTACGTGAAAAAGGCTGTAAAAGCCTAACCTTTCAAACTGAAGATTCAAACTTATCTGTATTCGAGGAAGCTACCAGAATTTGTCAAGCCATCGCTTTTGATATTATCCAATTCAAAAATAATCCATATCTTCGTGAAATTGAAGTCTTAGGGTATTTGCATAATTTTTGCGGAAAGGCCCCCATCAGTCATGATCCTGTGCTTTTTTAAAACGCAAATTCTCCAAAAATGCGGAGTTTTCCAACGATCTAAAGAGCCTGGTCATGAGAATTTTTCCCGGGGGCAAGCCCCCTAACCCCCATTTTGGCTCACTACCCTCGCATCGAGTTTCGCCCCCCCCCCCAATATGAATTTCGTTCCGACGGGCCTGCCTGATCATAACTGAATGCTTTTTTTTCATTATGAGTATGATTTAATGCTTGGTTATTGTGAAATCAAAAATTTTGTAGATATATTCAACACTAAAAATCAAGTATATTTCATTACGTTTTAGTTTGCATTGCCTATTATTTTAACTGGGGTCTCTCTTGCACCGAAATTTTTCTACCCTACTGGGGAGTTGTATTTCTAAAAGGTTTCCAGATTTTTTGCGGTCATGCTATTGTATTTCAAAATAAGCGACAGGCAAGCAAGAGTAAATCTGTGTTAAATTCTATCAATAGTACGGTACCAAAACCCACTGTCTGAGAGTTAAGATTTATTTTTAATTAGTAATGAGCCAGCTTATCGCTGGTCTACATACAATCCATTTGTCATTAACAGTGAGCCCCCTTAAGCGATGATCCACTTTGAACGATAATGAGTTGTAGTGGCTCACATATGAAATTATTGAATTTCCAAGGCTACCGGATTGCTTTTTGGCAAAAAATAGATATCTCCAGAAATCATTATTTCCAAAAGAATACAGTCTCGTTTTCCGTGATGAATCGATGGCACCAAAATCACCAATTTCCCAAGCTTATAGCCTTGCTTTTGCCAAGAAATTCATGGACTGATGGGTTCTAAAAAGATCATAATTTTGCAAAGGCTATAGCATTGCTTTTTGGCAATAAATCGATCAGTCCAAACATTTATTAATTTTCAAAGGCTAGAGCCTTGCTTTATGACAAGGAATTAATGGGTCTAAAATTCATTAATTTTCAAAGGCTAAAGCATTGCTTTTCGGTAATAAATCGATAGGTCCAAACATTCATTGATTTTCAAAGGCTATAGCATTGCTTTTTGGCAATAAATCGATAGGCCCAAAAATTAATTAATTTTCAATGGCTATAGCATTGCTTTTTGGTAATAAATCGATAGGTCTAAAAATTAATTAATTGTCAAAGGCTATAGCATTGCTTGTTGGCAATAAATCGATAGTTCCAGAAATTAATAAATTTTCAAACGCTTTTGCCTTGCTTTTTTGCAACAAATCGATAGGTCCAAAAAATTATTAATTGTCAAAGGCTATAGCATTGCTTGTTGGCAATAAATTGATAGGTCTAAAAATTAATTAATTGTCAAAGGCTATAGCATTGCTTTTTGGCAATAAATCGATAGGTCCAGAAATTGATTAATTGTCAAAGGTTATAGCATTGCTTTTTGGCAATAAATCGATAGGTCCAAAAATTAATTAATTGTCAAAGGTTATAGCATTGCTTGTTGGCAATAAATCGATAGGTCCAAAAATTCATTAATTTTTAAAGGCTATAACATTGCTTGTTGGCAATAAATCGATTGGTCCAGAAATTTATTAATTTTCAAAGGCTATAGCATTGCTTTATGGCAATAAATCGATAGGTCCAGAAATTGATTAATTTTCAAAGGATTTTGCCTTGCTTTTTGGCAATAAATCGATAGCTCCAGAAATTAATTAATTTTTAAAGGCTATAGCATTGCTTTATGGCAATAAATCGATAGGTCCAGAAATTGATTAATCTTCAAAGCATTTTGCCTTGCTTTTTGGCTATAAATCGATTGGTCCAAAAATTAATTAATTGTCAAAGGCTATAGCATTGCTTTTTGGCAACAAATCGATAGGTCTAAATATAAATTAATTGTCAAAGGCTATAGCATTGCTTTTCGGCAAGAAATCGATAGGTCTAAACATTAATTAATTGTCAAAGGCTATAGCATTGCTTTTTGGCAATAAATCGATAGGTCCAAAAATTAATTAATTGTCAAAGGCTATAGCATTGCTT
>REGL01002591.1:0-35632 GCA_004194395.1 Aurelia aurita complex sp. Pacific
CGCGAGGCTGAACTCTTCGAGAAAGGTGTTGTCGGGCGTGGTAACGACATAGAGATAAACAATCATCGATTCATGGTATAAATTTAATTTTTCTTCAATTAAAATATTTAAGTACTGGTTCCTTAAGGTTGCAGTTAGGAAACAGCAGCGTAAATTTCCGAAATGAAGCTAGGCCCTCATGATACGCGATTGAGCCATATGGTCCGATTCGAGAAAATGCTTGCGAATGACACGCAAATGCATGTATCATTCCCTGAATACACACCAGCAGGACCCACACCATATATAGGTTTATATCAAAAGGGCTTCATGAAGATTCTTGAAGAGACATAAACAAAGCTGAACAACATCCGTGAAGCATTATATGTCTATTTCATTAGATATACTTTACAGGAACATAACTAAACTAGTGTACACGAAAAAGGTGAAATACCGTAAAAGCAATATTAAGCCTCCCTCTCTATTAATCCCACTCTATATTAAGCCCCCCCCCCACTTGAATCAAATTCCAGACGTTACCAACGATTTTCAATCTATTGAGCTAAATAAGTTTGCATGATAATGTCGATATGGTTTGAGATAAAACTATGTCAAATCCATATATTTAACTCGTACCATTGTAGTTTTAAACCACAAAATGTGGTGTAAAAGGACTAAAAAGTGTCCAAAATAGAATAAGCCCCTCGGGGGCTTGATAGAGCATTTACGGTAACAGGGACAACAGTTTCTAAGCACACTTTTAAGAGTACAGACTATTCTGTAGAATTAAAAATACTTACATTCTACAAAACAATAAATTTCGCGATTATCTACTAAGGATTGTGCGCTCTATACAGCATATTGCGCCAAGAACTCTTTCCGCAGCTCTCAGATATTGATGATTTCAATGTTGCTGATGAAAATACGAAAGAACTTTGTCCTTTACTCTTGTTTGGTGATCAAAATTTGGGTACAGTTGCAAACAGAATCATTTAAGAAGCAACAATTTCCTTCATCAAAGCCTCGGCAATGTTAAACAAAAAGTTGAAATATAAACAGCAGCACCCCCTCCTTATTTCTTTCTTCTTAATTTTCTTTTATAGTGTAACCTTTAGTTTGAAATGTAAATGGCATTCATGGTGAGGACTCAGTGACCTCATGTCTTTCCTCGCCATGAATCTCACAGTTTCATGTATTTGTAGTTCGTAGTTTTACTAATTGTTGATTTCAATTGATATATAAAAAAGGATTTTGTTCGTTGTTTGTGGATTTTCTAATAAAATTCACTGTTCAAGAATGAAATAAGTACCCTTTTACTTTTCACTTGGAAGATCAGGCTGGTTGCACTCACAGCTCTGTACAGATATTCAAAGAGCGTTCAAAAGGAATTAGCGTCAGATACCAACAACACTCGAGACTTTGTTACATCAAAAATACACCCGAGAAGATTTCTGCGAAATGTAAAATATTTTCTCGTTAAATTGTTGTGGTGAAATATCGGCTTCAGGGACCGTGCGATTTCATCAGGTAACTTTAAGGACAGTCAGGTCCAGAGGAAGTGCCTCAGGACAGTCAGATTCAGATCCCTTAAATAGCAGCAAGATGTGGAGAAACAGCAGAGAAAAAAGCTTGAATACTTTAATTTGTAGCCTGCGTGCAGTCAGAAAATGAACTCTATTCAACGGAAAATTTCAAATCAGCGGAAAAAAGAGTAGAGGATGCACGCAGGCTATTAATTTGCCGACCCGACTTTATACCGAAAACGTGAGAGTTCCGAATGTTTCGACAAAATATCCAGAAAAGACGGATTAATTTAGAGTAAATTCGCCTTTTCCTCGCTGAACAGCCAGATTCGCTTGCTGAATACCGTAAAAGCTCTGTTTAGCCCCCTCTCTAATAAGCTCCTCCCCTCTGAGCCAAAATTTTAAATATGCCCCCCTCTCTATCAAGCCTTCCTAACTTATATCAAATTCCAGAGAATACCAAAGATTTTCCATTTATTTAGCTAAACAAGTTTTCATATTAATCTTGATATGGTTTGGGGTGAATATATGTTGAATTTGTGTATTTAACCCGTACAGTTGTATGTTGAATCAGCCAAATATGGGGTGAAAGAAGTGAAAAACTACCAAATATATCCTGATCCTTTGATTTTTTGAATAAACCCCCCTCTCTAATATGCCTCCTCTCTTTTAAGTTCCCCTCTGGAGTGTCCGGAATCAAATAAGCCCCAGGAATAAAGCTTCCACGGTAACTGATTTTCAACACATTGCAATATCCGAATACTAAAATTTCAGATAAAATTTGCTTTTGGTACAATTGGCTAGAAAATCAATCCAAATACCAAATGAAAGGAAAGACAACGCAAGGCCATTCGTCGGAAGCGGCTTTTTGATCCAATTTGAAGCCACTAACCTTCTTACTACTGACAGCAACTAGCAACAGGGATACTTCCTTTGAGTCTAAATGTACTTAAAGGGAATGTAAGCATATAAAAATGGCTCAAGCCACTTGCAGTCAAGTTCTAGCCTATCAGATATCAGGATTTCCTGTTGACGTAGATAAGTTACCCAAATATGGTGCTGCACGTGTAGCGGGCTATTGTCTTTGTAGGGCAATTTTTATCAAAGGCTTATATATGCTTAGATTCCCTTTAAACGCGCTTTGATGGTCACCTTCTATGACCTGGTTTTTGACTGGGCAGCTTCATGCATACATTTGTTTGTTTTTCTTAGCCTGACCATGGACTGACTATAATGAGAAAAATTCAAAACTTAAAAACTTGTTATATTTCAATTATTTCTTCCCCCTTTTCCGAAGTCTCACCCACATCGCCTTGCTAACAAAACAACACACAAGATAACAAAACAACACACAAGATAAAATACAAAGTAACGTATAAGTAGGAGAGTTAATCTCTTGATATTACCAATGGCCAGTCATTATCATTATAAGTTCTGACCATCTCATCTGCGATCACTTGTGGCCAGAACGAAGCCATGGCTGTTACGAGCGATGACGATTTGAAGCTTGCAAACCAACATAACGCGACTCTCCCATTTCCTTTACTTAAAACATCTGTCCGAATATCAAATAAAACAATGGTAAACAGTTGTCTCGCAGAGAGTTGGGAAGGCACGCAACTTATTTGAAAGATAGTGGTCATTGTTTGCATAGACTTGCCCAAAGTCTATTTCGTCAACTGTAATAAGTCTATCTGAAAGTATACTAAGAAACATTTATTTCGCTTTTCACTTTTCCCTTTTCCCTTAAATTTTTTTTGACGAAATTTTTTGACGAAATGGACTTGGGGTAAGTCTATTGTTTTCATTGCGAAGAGGATTCCCTCTCTTCCATCTTCCAGCAAAGTTGCACACCGATGTGGAAAGATCTAAATATTTAAGACAAAACCTGCAGCCATTGAAGAGTACTTTAGGTAACGTTCTTTTAAAGGCCGTTCCTCCGCCAAACTCTTCTTTTTTAAGCGGCTGAACAACTAACAGCTATAGAGTGCATCAAAATATTGTCACATTAAATCTTTCACGCAAGAATTGGACAGTGCCATGTTTACCTAATCTATGTCGTATTTCAAAGCAGTGGCTCTGGTATCCAGAGTTTACTTTAAGCTATCAACCTTCAGAAAAATGTCAAACCTACCGAATAGCTTACTTTGTATCCTTTTATTAGACTTATCGCATGATGAGAATTATCGCAGTACTATCTTTCACACTAAAATAAAACTAAACTAAAGCTGCGCAAAAAGGTACGCTCGCAATAATCTAAAGCTCACAGCTGCGCGACAAATTGTTCGAACAGTGGGTATAAAGCCCTGGCTAAACGACTGGACATTTGCACTGGAATTGTACTCGACAAATGTTTAGCTTAAAATGTTGCGTCATTTTAAAAAAAAAAAAAAAAAAAAAAAAAGATTCTGAGGGCAGTCAAAAATGTTCAGTGGACAAGATTAAATTTCTTTTGTTTGAAGATCATTTCAATGAAATTGTGAACGATTTCATTCACATCTTTTCATTCCAAGCTAAGCTATCCTCGACTTTCAACTCCTTCAGGCTATTTACAAACATTCGTATTTATTCATAGTATCTTTGCCCATTGCCTTGCATTTCTCTGGCTGTTCTTCCCACTTTCATCTTGGCCTGCGTGCAGGCAATTTTCATTTTGGAATAATAGTCAAAATCATGGTTATATTTTTGTTTACCTCATGCCAAAAAACATTCTTATCTTCAATGTTATAATTTTGATGGCAAAATGAACCACGTGAATAAAGCCACACAAAAAAAAAATCGAAATAATATGTCTAGCTCCTTGGTGCTCTGTTGGGAGTTTGCCCAAGAATTCCCAACCTTGCACAGCAAATAATCACTGGACAATGTTCAGTCGCTTTGCCACAACCTAAATTTTCTTGATGTTCCGACACTGAACAAGCAAGGTTAGCAAAGTCCAGTGAATTTTCAGTACAAAAGTCCAGACGTCTTGCCAGGGCTTAAGGAACGAAGAGGTGTTGCTTCTTTGAGCTGAGCTAACATATACAACGTATTCAGTACAGGATTAAAGCCCCATTTACACTATGCTGCTACAATAGGCGGATGGCAGGGATGTGCCATTTTGAATTGTAAAATCATACCCTAAAATTTATGAATTTCTCCAAAACCATACCCGAAAATTTACGGGACCTTCAAAATAGATACCCTAAAATTGTCACCAAAATTCCAAATTCTAACCAAGTATCTGAAATTAGATCAAATTCAATACCCTGCAGCGTTTTTCTTCCAAAATGACACCCCAAAATATATGTTAATTTGTGATGTTACCAAAAATGACACCGTAAAATTTATTTTTAAGCCTGAAAAAGGTACCCAAAAAATGGCCCATCCCGTACTGGTACATATGGTAGTGACCCCCCCCCCGGCCATGCGCATAGCGCGGATTTGTCAAGGCGCATGCTCTTATTTGCTAGATTGTCCCCTCGGTGTGAATCTCACATCAAATGATGCCGTATTCGCCGTTTACACGATAACGGTTGAGCGGCGAAGCCAGTTAGCATGCTGTATTCGTTTCAGCATTTATTTCGTACCGGCAAAGTGTAAACGGGGTCTAAGAAGCGCGAAATCAAAAGCTGTAAAATAGCTCTGCATGAATTCTAATACGAGCAAGGTTTCCTAGGTTAAAGATTTCCATTTAAGCAAAGCAACATTTTTGTGACTACTTTTGAGGCAGACCAAACCACCTTGCCTTTGGCGCAGACATTTCTTTTCACATACATCATTCAATACTATGTTTTCTTTCTTTTAGAAGATGTGTTTGCTGCTCCTGTATATGATAAACTGGTATTTCCTTTCGAAATTGGACCTCTCTTGCGCCAAGCACGACTTTTATTGGCTCCCTTCATCTCATCCTCCGCCCCATTAACAGGTTTCTGGGGGGGCCTAGCATCTCCGGGAGCCTTCGTCATTCCTTGTGCGTTATTGCTTCGTTGAGTGACTGGTTTAGCAATGCTGACTTCCATTCTTTGACTATCACTACCAGACGGGACGAAATTAAGTGAGATATTGAGAGAGATTGACTGGTTACCTTGTACCCAAGGTGCCGCGAAGGGTACGGCTATATTTGCAGCCATGCTATTTGGCAAGGCTTTCTCTTGTCTGTTCGTGCCTTCGTCGTGTTTTTCAACTTCACTGTAAAGTTTTCCTTTATGCAGCTCTTCTTTGACAAGATGAAGATACTTCCATGCTGTAAACAATGGATCATCATCTATGTCATACCCCTCAAGTCGCCGTATCAGAAAAATGTCTAACTGACCACCTTGCAAAGAACTCTCCACTTTAGCAATGCCTTCGTTTACCAAATGCAGCCAGTCAACTGGGGAACTGGCGCTAGAAACTGTTTTAACGTCCTTGTGCTTCTTAGTCTTGGTTTTTGCCTTTTTGAGGTCTTTTCTGGGCAGTTTCTTTCTTGGAGAGATCTGGTCTCTCTCTTCTACAGCCTTAGGATGGACAATTAGAAATGAAGGGGGAGTTAAATCATCCCCAATGGGTGCCTGGATAGGGACTATACTTTCCACTACAACGTTATTGGGAGTGATATTTTCAACAGCAGTCTCACTTTCTGTACCATTTGAAGGAGTTTCTCGTGAATCTTGGTTTTCAGACTGCCTTGCGAGTGTATCTTTTTCATACGCTATATATGACTCAGCAAATTCAGTGTAAGATGCAACAAGGCCATCAAGATCATAAAATAATGGCTTCATTTTCAACCCATAGATGAGAGATTTTATGTCTTGATGACGTTTCAACAATTTGTCATACCAATCCCTCCCTGGATGCTTCCCTTGAAAGTTAGATTTCCTTCCTTGAGCCTCAAGGACCTTTTCCACTATCTCTGGGATCTGCCTTCTGGATATGCGTACGCCATTGTTTGCCATTCCCCGCAACCATTCCATAAACACCCTCTCTTCTTGCAGCGTGAATGTTCGACGTGTTTTAGTAGGAAAGTCACCAATGACGTATCGCCTGAAAGTAGTACTTGGGATTCCAAATGATCTGTTGACTTCCCTTAAAGAAGCACCGGCAGAGTGTGCCTTCAATGCTTCTTCAATTGTTTCCATCGACCATCGTTTTGCCCTCCACATCGTGCACTCTGGGAAAGCAAAATAGTCACGTTTAAAATTATGAGATCGCAAAAAACATTTTGAAGTGTATGGTTAACAACGTAAAAGCCTTTTTACTAAATAAGTACAGTTCTCGGCCAGCATTGCGAAATCTGTACGGCATGAAAAGGACAGCGCCTACCAGAAAATTATAGCAAAAATACTGGCCATCAAACGTACCAGGCCTTTTTATCACATGGTATACCTAAGGGGCCAGTCATTTATAACTCTGGGTACCGAGGCGGGCTAGAATTGCTAAACTTGCTAAAAGTTTTTATACCCCTTCCAATTTTCCCTAAAAAAGCGAGCCCCATTGGAAAATTAGAAAACAATTCATACCCTACCACTGGCCATGTACCGGGTGTCCCAAAATGATGTATCATTGTTTGATTGCTTACATGTCCATAACCAATCAACCAATTTTCAAAAACTTTTTGTTTTATTTGATTGCCTAAGGGCTAAATTGTATGTGGTTTCACCGCGGCGTTTTCACATGTTGAAAAGAAGATCGAAAAACTTGCTCAAATTCAAGCCTTAGATGGCATGAAAAAAACGGCCTATTTTCCAGTCAAAATTTTACATGTGATACAAAAGGCCGAACTAGTATTCGTATGCTCTGAACTTAGTATTAACTGAATTCGTATTCTCTGAACGCCATATATTCTATGAACGACATATAAGTGTTGCCTCTTGCATCATATCTAAAATGTTGACTGGCAAAGCAGGCCGTTTCTTTTTCATGTTTGAGCAGCTTTATCGATCTTCTTTTCAACATGAAGACATTGGCCCAAACCCCAACCAACATCCTCGAATACAATTTAGCCTTTCGACAATCGGATGAAATAGAGTTTTGAAAATCGGTTCATCGGTTATGGACATAAAAGCAATCAAACGATATCACATCATTTTGGGACACCCAGCATGAAAATATTTTCAGATAACAACATCACAGAAGTTCTGTTTTTGCAAAAGTGATGATAAAATATAGGAAAGGCGATGCCATTTGAACTTAATGAAGTGCGACCATGGATGGGCAGTGAGCTGGAATTTTATACAAATATAGTGGGGTACAATGGATATTTGAAGGCTGTTATTAAGAAGCTAGCTAGAGTTTCAGTTGTGCGAATGTATGGTATTCCATAGGCCCTATTGTATAATTGAAATAATTTTCTAAAGAATCTACCATGAAAGTTTTCGTACCCCCTAAATTTCCAAAAAAAGTTTCATACCCCAACCAATTCTAACCTGCCGCGGTACTCAGAATTATAACTGACCCCTAAGCTTACTTGAAAAGGCAGTTTTCAATGAAAAAAATTGCAGCTAATTTGTAACAATAGCATCCCCGTTGCCTGTTATTGATGCGCAAGTCGAGTCCAAACTGATTAGCTACTGCTAGCAAAGTAAGGGATCTGTACACTCAATAATCCAGCAGCTGGAATTCTTTATCTACTTCAAAACAGTGTTTTAACCACAGAAAATGTATGAGAATTGACAATGATGGGAAAGATTCGATCAAGATGCACTTCATACTATAATGAAAAGCATAGGTTCCGAATCTATAAAAACTTCGCTGTAAAATTATGACCATTACTTCGACCTCAATGGCTTGAAAAGATATCACTCTTCTGGTCTACGATTTAGGATATTGATGACGTCACATCCTCAAGTTAATTTTTGATTACAAAATCCACTTTATAATCTTTGAAGGGGCTTTGGGGTCAGTCAGTCAGTCAGTCAGTCAGTCAGTCAGAAAGAAAGTAACTAAGGCAGTCACGCTAGTTAAAGCAATTGATTAACGTTTTATCTCTGCTAATTGGCACTGAAATAAAGAAAGCGCACAGAAAGAAAGCGCATACAAGAGAGAAGTTTCCCGCAATCCTATAGCAAAATTTGACGTCGGCTTATTTCATGTTAGACATACTTGACACAATAAAATGGATAAATCACCCTGACACAACAACAAATTTAACCAGAACTGGCACGCTCCTGACCTCATTAGCAGCTTAATTATGTTAAAGAATGTTGAAAATCTAGCGATCCCTCAATAGCGTTTTTATCTGGCAAAGTCTTCGTGAGCATTGTTTCTTGATGTCATGTCCCATAATTCTTCTGGCCTGCAGCACAATTGCAAAATGTTAACATCGCAATGAATTTTCAGGCCAAATTTATCGTGCCAAGATCATGTGGCAGGAATTTCTGCTAAAACAATGGTATTCTAGAACGAACAAAGCATTAACCACTTATCAACAGTACTCGTTACGAAAGAAGTCAACTTTAGAGGATGATGTAATGGAGCACAGTGGTTAGCATTCACAGCATCACCGAAGGTAGAAGGACCCCGCTCCTACACAGCTACAGATGCAAACGTCGCAGGTGAAGTTGACAGGAAAGGTGGAGAATCCCAGAAACAATGCCGCCATTGACTGGAGGAAGGCACGTGATCATACTAAACTGAAACGTTTTCATGCACATGATTCTGCACAATTAGATGCCCGCAAATGACAACAATTGAAACGTTCTGCAGGGTTCTGCAAAAGTATTTGTTTGTTATCGTAAATCTCACATGACATCTAATTTGAGACAGATGCACCAATAGTTTCGTGCACGAACTAAGCTAGGGCCTCAAATAGGCAAACTAGGTGCAATGACGTTTGATTTTTTGCATTTCATCCTGATTTCACATAAAGATCAAAATTGCTTTTCACACGATTCTTTTTCTTATAAAAAGGCGTTTGATTTATTACTGAAGGTGACTTTAGCCTGCTTCGCTCAGGACGGATTTATGTTCTTTTTTACAAGCATGGGGCTCAAATCTTTCAAATCTTTAAAAAAGGCGTTTGATTTATTATTGAAGGTGACCTTAGCCTGCTTCGCTCAGCACGGACTTATGTTCTTTTTTACAAGCATGGGGCTCAAATCTTTCAAATTTTTAAAATAGGTGGGTATAAAATTATATTACATTTTTCTTTGAATTAGATGGCTTGAAAGAAACTTGGGGCACCTTGCTGTAAATCTGCCGTGGCAATTTATTAATATCTTGATTAATTTCAAAATGGTGGCTTTTTGATTATTTTTGAAAAAATTCTCGGCAAATTTTGAAAAATTCAAAATCAATGTAGATCCTACGTCAATAGAGGCAAAATGATACAATCTTCAAGAAAACCATAGTTTATAGAGGTCTACATTATGGTGGCAAGGAGAAATCTGTAGCTTTTCTGGTTTAGGATTTAGGAATTTGATGACGTCACAGCCTCAAATATAATAAATGCCACCATTTCGAAATGAATCAAGATAAATTGCCACGGCAGTTTTGCAGCAAAGTATCTTGAGTTCCTTTCAAGCCATTTGATTCAAAGAAAAATGTGATAGAATTTTACACCCACCTTTTAAAGATTTGAGCCATATGCCTTTTTTACATGCTCATAAAATAATTATGACACACAGATACTACGCAACGATACCACAGGAAACATGGAATTACATAACAACTCCGTGGCATTTAACAATGACTTTAAGTCTGTCTCAAGTTAGTTGATATGAAATATGCCATAATTTCGAAAAATACTGAAGATTTCTGAGAAGTCCAATGCTAGAATTAAACCAAGTAGCTGAAGTTTCTGTCAAGCGACTCGGTCCAAGGACATTGTTCGAAGAGCTTTACACTGAAATCGTTCAAGGTTTAGAACCTATGCATTCATGGAATTAACAGTGATTATTAGATTAAAACGTAATGCATTTTGGTCAAATGCCCCTTACTGCCATCGTTTAATGTTTAAGGTGTTGTGGCGCAGTGGTGTAATCCTGTGACTTTGCAGTCAGAACAGTCAGGCAGAGTGGGTTCGATACTCGGTAGGACCCCAACACTTGAGCGTCATGACAAGGGGTCACAAACTCGATTAGGTCTGCTCTATTTCTGGGATCCCAGCGCTTGGCGCTGAAAACGCAACTTCACTTCACCATCGTTTCCGTGATCGTCAATTGCAATGACTATCTTCTGAAAAAATGCCCAACGCAGAGATGTCTCCCTCTTCTTCGATATCGTCTGCCTCAAATTAGATGTCACGCGAAAATGCCCTCGAATAGCAACAATTGCAGTATTTTTGCATGAGTAATTTTGCGTTATCGCAAATCTCACGTGATACATAATTTGAGACAGCCTTTAATGTCGATGCACAATGAGTACGTTAGCCATCCAGATATCACGGAATCGTGATGCTTGCTTTTATATTGATATTTATTAATTTATTTATTGACTGTAGAAATCCCTTAGGTAGCAAAAGCAGAAAACGTTCTACAAGCGTGTCAGTAAAAGCAACGGCTGCTATTGTCACCAATCTACCCTATTTATACAAAGCCAAAAGCTGAATTCACACTTGAAACACTTTGCGCAACAGACGACTACGCTCCAAGATGCATCGCCTTCCAGCCAAGAATTTCTCACGATTCTATTATGATTCGAGTATAGAGCACTATGTATCTTGGCAAAAAGTTTCTTGGCCATCATCTTTAGCGTAATCGTGCATTGAAGGATTCGTGCAAGGATGAAAGCTTGCACTTGCATAATATAAAAATTATGTCATTGAAATCGAAGCAGGCCATGCGCCATGAGCAAAACATGGCAAAAGAGCAATGCCGTATCTGGGTGCAATTTTCGTTCTATTTACAAGCAAATCCGTTTCGATTGCTTATCTCCTTGCGGCTGGCTTTTTAAAACGCATGTTCTTTAGTTCGGCAGACACGAGATATATTTTGGCCGCATCGTTTCACATAAACTCGAGAGGAACTCCACTCATTCGAAAAAGCGTACGAGATTTTTCAAAACAAAATGATTTTTACGGATTGTTGATGACTTTTCTTGAAAACAAAAGGATGTTTGCTAAAAGTGTACGAGATTTTGGGTACGAGATGAAGAAATGCCCCTCGTATAAACTCAAGCGTGAATTCAGCCTAAATATTCATGGCAAACAGTACATACTTTCAAAGCCAGAGTCAAATTGCAGTAATTTAGATATTGTGAGATGTTGGCTCACCTTCTATCCTTTGTTCTTTGCAGTGATAAATATCCAACGATACGGAAACTTCGGCAGCAAACGAATCCACATACAAGATCGTGATGTTGACTTTTGAATTGTTATGTCTGATGGCACGCGTTGGCTCTCCAATGTGGTACGCGTTGTTGGTCATGAATATTTTGGCTTTAGGGCGCTGCATGCATTCAACTTAGAGTTTGGCACCAAGTTTGAGCAAATCTGATAAGTGGTTGCTCATTTATTGAGAAAAAAGTCAAAATCAGTGGTTGTTTCAAAACCAGAGCATTTATTTCCATACTTAACCTTATAACTTGAATATTTTAGCATCAAATTGACTTAAACTTTGCAGTTATATCCGAAAACACATTTGGCAGTATTTAATGACCACATAACTCAAGGATGTTGATCAGGCAGCCTGCTGAACGCAATATTCTTGGTTTAAAACGACTATATAACTGTTGAGAAGCAAAATAACTGATGGACGCATGTCATGGCCTGCAGCACTTGTGTTCCACATCACAATTTCTAGCAACCCTAGCTATGTTTAATATTTGAGGCCATCACAAAATCCAATTCATGACTATCTGTTTCACTTGTGGACATCAGAAAACCGGGCTAGGTTTATTTTTTCAATCGATTTCTTTGATTTTAACATAATGGAGAAAAATGAATCCTCTGGTTTTGAGGCAGCCAATGATTTTGACTTTCTTGCTCCATAAATCAGCAGCTACTTATCAGATTTATTCAAACTCGGTGTCAAATTTTAAGTTGAAGCCTCTTCTATTAAAAGTCCTAAGAACGGAAAAATTGGATTTATGGCTGCTCCGCAGCAGCCACTCAAACAGCGCACATGTTTTTTGGGACAACCTGTATAAAAACTGCAATGACTACATTAAAAGTTTCATCAGAGACCCGTCTCCACGAGTCCGGTTAGGCCTTCTTTCGCTCAACTGACACAGAGTCATGCCAAAATGAAAAGCGGCATTGGTGCATCGCCTTGATTGGCGTTGATTCGAGGCTAAACAGGAACAAGTATTTGCGATTGGGAAGATAGATCTTATGGAAGCCCTGTTGAAACTGATATTACAACAGGCACGCAGTAATGCTTATTTACAACAAGATGTTTTATGCATATTATTAACAAGGTTTCTACACTACGATTGAGAAGCGACCCAACCACTGTCCTTTTCGTTTCAGTACCATCAAAACTGGCGACAAAACTTTAGAAAGCCTTTTTCAACAGGTTTTTTGAACCGCCATGAAAAGCCATAGCCAAGGGAAAGGCCTTGTCTCTTCAACGCAAATAGATAAAATGTGGGAAAACTATTATTTGTACCAGGTATGTGACGCTGAACAGGTTTTTCAGCCATTTTGATACTGAATATGATATCCACTTTCTGAAAGGCTGCTCCGAAAGGGAACACAATTCCCAAACAATTATTCTCTCGCAAGATTTTGATCGGGAATTTGCAATTCTTAATTTGCCTTCTTGCAAATTTGCTCCCAGCCA
This sequence comes from Aurelia aurita complex sp. Pacific, assembly GCA_004194395.1. NCBI lineage: Eukaryota > Metazoa > Cnidaria > Scyphozoa > Semaeostomeae > Ulmaridae > Aurelia > Aurelia aurita complex sp. Pacific. The sequence continues at coordinate 13,184 of REGL01002591.1, forward strand.
GACAAGGTATTCAATTTGAAAAAATTGCTCCCGCACAGAGTAAGAATCACTTTGCCCCCAATGGCACAGCGCCGTATAAATTCAGTGTCTCCGCCGGGGAAGGGAGTGAGCCAAAATAATATCCCTACTATAGATTTGTTTCGATTGAGAAAATAATTCTTCTCACTCAAGAGCAACTCCGTTTTTCGCCCAATTGAACAGTGAGCTGGACATTTTTGACACAACTTTCTTTAAAAATCAAACAATTTCTCAAATATTATCTTGAGCTAAAATATGTCTTTCTATCATGGAGTATTGGCAATTGGAAGGTAGCTGTCAAATTGCAAAATTGCCCTAAACACTGGCTTTCTCTTTCTCTTTACACCTTTGCTACGGTTTTAGAAAAGTCGATGCTAGGAATTTTGCATTGGCGACCCATTGGCAATGCATCTTTAAAAAACGCACAGAGGAGTGGGAGGGCGATGAATACAACTGCCGATTATGCAAAACGTTCGTAGCGCAATCGGTCTCGTTTTATTTACATTCAAAATTCGCCTGTAAATATTGTATCATATGTATATATTTATCGGTTATTGTTAAACAAACTAATGAGCAGTGACTAGACTGGGCCTCGGCTGGTCTAGAATGGAGATGCCTCCTTCCCTCTACCAGTCTGAGTGTACACCTTTGGCAAGTGTTAGGCCACTCCAAGCCTCCCGTGCCAGGGAAGCGATGAAGTGGCAGTCCTACCGGTCAACTTGGCTATAGCCCGTTCTGACAGGAGAGTCACCTTAGGCAGCCCTATTTTTCAACTCGACTGTAGTGCTGACAGAATTCCCTGGGTAGGAGAACCTACCAGCCCCGTAAGGCAATCTCCTAGTGTTTGGTGACACGAACAAATCCCTCTCTTCCAAATTGTCTTGAGCCACCACGAAAAAGTATGGCTTATGAAATGAACATGGAATCAAATGTCGGACCATAGTATATCAGACGAGAGGGGGCCACGTCCAGAGCCTCGCCAAGCGACCAGGAGGGCGCATCAGCAGCCTCCTGGTGTGACAGATGCAACCTGTGATAACTGGACCTTGAAATCCTTGCAAAAACATGTCGCTTTCCCAAATAATATGACGAGATTCATGACAAACAAACGACTGTCTGATCGTATACAAAGTGAAGACCTTCTTCGTACAACAAAGCTCATTCCCATCACATCAACAATTAAATCTAAAGTCTTGAAGCTCTACGGTCACACCAAACGCTATACTCAAGGCGTAAGAAAAATCTGCCTGGATGGAATGAGCATGTGAGTCAAATCTTTCAATAGAGCACAAGGAAACCTGCAAATCTTCCAATCTCACGCTTATAAGCCAATGATATCGTCGTATTCCAATCACATGACTGAAAATAAGACTTTCGAGATAACTTTTCGAGTACCTTCACGAGAATAAAAATGGATATTCGAGTAAAAAAGGTACAGAGCTGGTTTTACCACGAATCGATTCGAGAGGCCCCACTCCACATTTGTTTTTCTGCATTTGGTTAATTTCATTCCTTTGAAAATTGGCCTATGTTCAAGAATTCTTCAGGAATGCTACAAATAAGATATAGCTTTAAAAATTTCACGTTACGTGAATTATGTCCAGGAATAACATGAAAATATTTGTTTGTGTGATTTTCGAAAATCAAAGATGAATTAAAGCTATTTGCTGCGAAGAAAGCTAATGGGCCTACCTTCACCCGCAGCAGAATCCCAGTAATCGGCATTAAATCACTCTTTTTCGCAATAATAACCAGCGGATACATCAACAAATAACTTTACAACAAATCAAATGTCTTTCCACCATTTTATCATTGATAATTTTGATAAAATGTGATAAGTCTTTACAGCCTTTGCAGCAAACCTTACAACTACCGTCGATTCAAACTTTTCTTGTTGCAAACAAAAGGAAAGCTAGCATAAAACAAAAGGTTTTGCAAGGCTCAGGTCTCCCATATGACACAGCAAATTGATACTTTTGAGAATAGATTGCAGGGGAAATTTCTTCACACAAATTATGTACTTTTCCGATATGACAAAGAAATTTGCAATCTTTGAGAAAATGTTTTATTTTTGCTACGATAGAATGCCTCCAGGAGTGTGCACTCTATTCTCAAAGGTGTCATTTTGCTGTGTCATATGGGAGAACTAAGTCTTGCAAAACCTTTTGTTTTATGCAAGTCTTGCAAGACTCCAAGGTGATTTCAACAAGAAACCTTTGAATCGACGGTAGTTGCACGGTTTGCTGCAGGTTGTAAAGTCTTATCACATTTGATCGAAATTATCCATGAAAAATGGTGGAAAGAAATTGGATTTGTGGTGAAGTTATTCGTTAATGTATCCGCTGGTTATTATTGCAAAAAAGAGTGATTTAATGCTGATTACTGGGATTCTGCTGCGGATGAAGGTAGGCCCATTAGCTTTCTTCGCAGCAAATAGCCTTAATTCGTTTAGGATTTTCGAAAATCACACAAACAAATATTTTCATGTTATTCCTGGACATAATTCACGTAACATGTGAAATTTTGAAAGCTATATCTTATTTGTAGAGTTCCTGAAGGATTCTTGAACATAGGCCAATTTTCGAAGGAATGAAATTCGATGTAACGCCGATTCCTGATGAGATTTTAATCAAATACAGAAAAACAAATGTGGAGTGGGGCCTCTCAAATCGATTCGTGTAAAACCAGCTCTGTATCTTTATTCCTCGAATATCCATTTTTATTTTCGTGAAGGTACTCGAAAAGTTATCTCGAAAGCGTTATTTTCAGTCATGTGATTGGAATTCGACGATATCATTGGCTTATAAGCATGAAATTGGAAGATTTGCGGGTTTCCCTGTGCCCTATTGAAAGATTTGACTCGCATGCTGATGGAATGATAGAAGCCAAAAGAAGTAGAGGAAAGTAACCAAAACGACGGCGAGACAAAGTTAGCCATGGGGCTGGACGAAACATGATGTCGCTGGACAATGCTGTCAAAGACCGACATTTATGGAGACAGTTGACACATGTTGATGTAGACTCAAAACAACAACAACAACAACAACAACAGCAATGACAACAACAACAACAATATACTTTTTGCTCAAACTGGGACTTATGGACTTTCACATCAAAAGTGAGAAGAAAATACACAATGACGGCACCGATTTTTCTCTTCACATCAAAACGAGGCTAATTCGAAACGAGGCAACCTTCGGTGGTTGAAAATTTCTTTTCAGCTGTGATGAACTAATGGGAGCCTTCAACAGCCTTCAAAATGAGGAAATTCTGATTGAAACTGAAAGGTTTGTTGATTCTTAGATTGAGGAAACAGTCATCTGGATATTTGTGGCTTTTGTTCATTGCTAACGTCACTCAAAACTTGAATTTTGAGGCGCTTTATTATCTAAGGATTGAACCGACAAGTTAGGCCCACCGCCATTGCCTCGAGAACTCAGCTTTTCATGCAGTGTTGCATGGTTTCCACATCGGACGTGACGTCCAGGGAAACAATTTCGCCCCAATTTTCAATTTGAAAGTCCACGAGTCGTAGTTATAGCGTCCATCAGCCTATCAATAGCAATAACTAAGAACTTGTAATCAGCCTAATGTTGATCCGCAATCTGCCGAAGGTGGAGAAGATTTTACTTTGTACTTAATAATAATCTTATTTTTGATTAGTAGGTAGGCATCAATTAGCTGTAACTTAGCTATTTTTAAACGCCTACTATAAAGAAATTGATAATAATAAAAATAGTAATGGTAATAATGATATACTACTACTTTTCGATTCATTATGGTCCTATTCAGTCTCAAACTGAATAAAATTTGACAGGGCCGTGATGATCTACAAAATAATGAATGGTCTCTGCCCGGGACAATTTAAGAGAGAGACTTGTTACCAGATCTTAATTATCTAACTATCCAACAAGAAATCAGTTAGATCTGGACACCCCAAGACAGAACCTAGAATTCTCCAAAAGCAGTTTTTACTACTCTGGTGCTAATATGTGGAATGAAATCCCATTAGAAATCAGAATGAGTTCCACAATTAGCATATTCAAAAGGAAACTGAAGAAATCTCTATACAATCAGCATCCTTCCTGAAGCACGATCCCTAGGAAGATCAGCAAATTTGTAAAATCTTATTTGTAAATAGATGTTTATTTTGTATATAAATAGTTCTTTTTTAACTGATAGGGTTTTTGTGTTTAAATATGACAAAATGAAAATTACTATTTGACGGCGATAAATACTCACTTAAGGTTTATCGAAATAAGTCATTCCTCCAAAAATTCTTGAAGTAGCACTTGAAACAATTGGCAACATAATGCATGAACAATTGGCAACATAATGCATGAACAATTGGCAACATAATGCATGAACAATTGGCAACATAATGCATGAACAATTGGCAACATAATGCATGAACAATTGGCAACATAATGCATGAACAATTGGCAACATAATGCATGAACAATTGGCAACATAATGCATGAACAATTGGCAACATAATGCATGAACAAGTGGCAACATAGTGCATGAACAATTGGCAACATAATGCATGAACAAGTGGCAACATAATGCATGAACAATTGGCAAAATAATGCATGAACAATTGGCAACATAATGCATGAACAATTGGCAACATAATGCATGAACAATTGGCAACATAATGCATGAACAATTGGCAACATAATGCATGAACAATTGGCAACATAATGCATGAACAATTGGCAACATAATGCATGAACAATTGGCAACATAATGCATGAACAATTGGCAACATAATGCATGAACGATTGGCAACATAATGCATGAACAACTAATAGCGGGTGAGTAAAATTCTTGCACTTTCGCCGTTTATATCAATAACAATCAACAAATAAACTATGTAACCTCACCACAACCGGAGGGGTTTCGTTTAAATAAACTTTTTTACCTCACCTAGGTGCGATTCTAACTCTGGTAAGGTGGGATCTCACAACACCGGTGGTGCTGTGCTTGTCATGTAAGCACAAATGAAAGATATAAGGAATAAGGAACTTTGCTTGTTAACCCCGAGTACGGCAGGTGGGGTGCTTTCCTCATATAAATAGGGCATAAGTTTGATTTTTATTAGCAGAGGCAGGAAGAATATTTAAAATCGGTCAATAAATTTCACGAATCTCCACAAGATGAACGTTAATAGTGTTCACAAATGGCTAAATGAGAATGAACTGATTTTAAATCTAAAGAAAGGCAAAACGGAATCAATGTTGTTTGGGACTGGAAAGAGGTCGAGTTTGCTTAATGGGAAGCAGCTTGAAATTCATGCAGATGGAAAGCTTATCAACTCAACGACAAGTTATAAATATCTTGGAGTGCATTTAGATCCTACTTTGACACTTATGACGCACTTTGATAAAACCTGCAAAAAGGCTGCAAGCAGAGTGAGCATAATGGGCAAAATAAGAAATAGTCTGACATCAGATGCAGCTGAAGCATTATACAGAACGATGGTATTACCAATTTTACATATTGCGGTACTTTATCACTTGGATTACCTGATTCTAGACTGAAAAAAATCCAAAGCATCGAGAAGAGGGGAAAGAACATAATTGTATCAACATTAGGAAAGAATATGGAAACACGAATTCCATCAGTATCAAGCCTGATCAAAAGAAGAGCGTGTTCAATAGTATTCGACTGTCTAAACGATAACATTTGTGAGCTGTTTCAAAATTACTTTGAGAAAATGGACCACAAGTATGCAACACGAAACAACCAGAAGTTAGTGAAATTACCGAAAGTGAAGCTTGAGACTGGACGCAAGGGTTTTTATTTTCTTGCTGCTAAATCATTTAATGCACTACCGCCCGAAGTTAGGAGCGTAAAATATAGAACTGTTTTCAGGAAAGCACTGGAAGAACATTGTAAATAGACATAAACTATATTTTTAATCATCTTAATGACTGTAAATTTGAACTTTTGTAAGATTTTACTTTTGATTTGACTTTAGGAACAGGACTCTAGTGATAACAATTTGACTTTAGGAACAGGACTCTAATGATAACAATTTGACTTTAGAAACAGGACTCTAGTGATAACAATTTGACTTTAGGAACAGGACTCTAGTGATAACAATTTGACTTTAGGAACAGGACTCTAGCGATAACAATTTGACTTTAGGAACAGGACTCTAGTGATAACAATTTGACTTTAGGAACAGGACTCTAGTGATAACAATTTGACTTTAGGAACAGGACTCTAGTGATAACAATTTGACTTTAGGAACAGGACTCTAGTGATAACAATTTGACTTTAGGAACAGGACTCTAGTGATAACAATTTGACTTTAGGAACAGGACTCTAATGATAACAATTTGACTTTAGGAACAGGACTCTAGTGATAACAATTTGACTTTAGGAACAGGACTCTAGTGATAACAATTTGACTTTAGGAACAGGACTCTAGTGATAACAATTTGACTTTAGGAACAGGACTCTAGTGATAACAATTTGACTTTAGGAACAGGACTCTAGTGATAACAATTCTTTTTGCATTGATATATTATCCTGTATAAAATTCGATTTATTATTATTATTTTTATTATTATATTATTTCCTTACTCATACTACCCGTCTTTTAAAAGAAACTCGTTCTTAAGCATTAAGTTCTATAGTGGCTAAAAATTGTCTCCTGCAGTACACAGTACTGCCTTTGAGCTGCCCTGAGTAACTTTTGGAAACCACAACCTGTTATTGCAAAAACATCATTGCATTTTCCGTTCCCTAAATTGTGAAAACTTTTACCTTTTGAACGCAATGTATCTTCTACCCTGACAACCAGAGCCTATCAAAAATGGTTGGTACCCAAGGGGATAGTTCTTCTCCTATTTTTAACAAACGTTACTTTACATGCCATTACCGCATATCATTTACACCACATCACAGCTTTTGCATCGACAAACAAACAAATACCGAAAATAACATGAAAAATAATTTGATCTACATGAAAATCAAGAAACTTTTACGAACTAAGAGTGAACCCGCGTTTCTTATGCGTGAATATAAAGATAACAAAAGTTCCCGTCTGTCTTATTCAGTCCATTAAACCTGGTAACTGCTCCACACTATTTCTTCCTCTTAACAGGCGATGAACAGGCAGCTTTTCTGCTAGGCTTCCTTTTTCGCTTAGGTCTGCCAGTGTGTGCTTCTTCTTTCCCTTCTCTGGCGATCTCATCCACCTGTAAGGACCTGAGGTCATCAGTTGCTACCTCTTCCACTTGTGCATTACCACCTTGTCCCGCAGGCTCTGCAGCACAAAAGTCGTTGTCGCTATATTTTGCTGCAGGTGATGCAAAATTAAGTGAAATATGGAGTTTGATAGATGGGTCTGACTGGGTTGATGTTGTCGATACTGACATTGGCAAGGATACAGTGGCTGTTGATACGGCTTGCTTGTTGCAAATTTCTTGGCTGTTGGAGACTTTACACTTGCGTCTTTCACTTGATTTAGTTTTATTCTTAGGAAGTTCCTTCTTAAAGCGATGAAGACATTTCCATGCAAGAAACAGTGGATCAGAATTGATTTCCTTCCTCCCTCGCTGGTACCTGTGAAAGGTATTCAATTGATCTTCTTGCAGACATTCTTCCATTTTGTCGATGCCCTCTGACACTAAACTAGATGCACTGGCGATAGCTTCAGGTGTGTACGCTGGTTTCAATTTCCTGTGCTTTCGACTTTTGCAACTAGACTTTCTCGAGCTGGAGCTTGAGGCAACTTTGGTATGGGTTTGAATGGACTGTTTAGATTTCAACCTAAATTTGTTATCTGTAATGACCCTAGGACGAACGAAGACAAAATAAGAAGATGGTGAATTATTTTCAGCAGCATGCGATGCAGCAGCTTCAGTTACTTCAGCAGGGTATTTTGAGTCCTGCTCCAGAACAATCACTTCAGCTCGTTCGTTGCTTCCCGTCTCATCTGAGAAAGACCGCTCTGCTTCTGCTGTGTCTCCTTTGCGCGACTGTTGTTTTTCACAACCGATATACGATAGGTACGACGAGACAAGATCATCTATGTTGTAGATTGTGCACTTTCTCCAAATGTTCCAAATTATCATCGACTTGAGGTCTAAATGACGATTCATCAAATCTTTATACCAATCATGACCACGGTTTTTGCCTTGAAATCTTGATGTTCTTCCCTGAGCTTCCAATACTTTATCCACGAGGATTCCAATTTGTTTTGTTGCTATGTAAACATCATTGGCAGCCAATATTTTCAGCCATTCAACGAATACAGCTTCTTCTTCCAGGCTCATTGTTCGCGGGATGCGATGTTTCACTTCAGGAGGCAAGTCACTTTTGTTGATAAAACGCCGAAGAGTATTAGTTGACATTCCATGTGCTTCACTCACTGTTGAGATATTAGCCCCGTGCTCATATTCTTGCAGTGCTTGCTCGACAACTTCCTTCGACCATGATTTTCTTTTATTTATGCTTTTATTTATGCTCACCATCTTTCCAATCCTGTATGAAAGTTTCAGGTAGATAAATCATATGACAACAAATACTTTCAAAACATTCTTTAACCTACCAGGCGAGTTCAAGGAAGGTAGGAGGCTTTTCAATATCTATACCGGCGCTATATTTTGCAAATTCATTTCTTTGAGATTTGTTCCTCGTGAAAATGGTAACTTATACCCTATTCACATTGACACTGTTAAACCAGCTTTGTCTAAAACATGTTAAATTTCAACCAATCAAATGCATTCGACTTGTTGGTTTGACCAATTAGAATGTAACATATCATAATCTGGTTTACTTTAAGCTGGTTTAACATACCTGTGTGAATGGGGTATTAGACACGAAGGTTGAAATCGGTTGCCTGTTCCATAGTTACGAGTAATTCTACCAGAAGTGTTTCACAAGATTCCTAAAACAAGCCTTCAATTGCACACTCCATCCCTCGACTGGACTTCAAAACCATCACAAAATACCGTTTCTCTGCAAAATGCTATCATTTTTTACATGCATCGGAAACTTTTCATTCAATTGGTATGGTTCTGACGCAGACAGTTCGCTAGAAGCATTACCGTTTTTAACAAAATTACCAACCGTAGAAAGAAATGCCAATTCTTTAATGCAGAATGAAATAGCCAATGTTGGTGAAATCTTCACAACCAATTCTTGAAAATCGGTGATATCATTCGCAACAGATTTCATAACAACGCTTCATCTCAAAAATCCTCAAAGCATGCATATATTCCTTGGGAAAATTTGCGTAATCTCACTTTGGAAACTCCAGAGAAGAGCATATAGTAGAGGAGAGCTTATTCAGAAAGTCAAACGAAAGTGAAACTGTTACCAAGATCATAAACAAAAGTTTTACATCTGGTATCTATGCGAACGTTTGGAAAACTGCGAAAGCTATTCCAGTACACAAGTCTGGCCCCCTCCATGATGTCGGTAACTTTTGACCAATTTCAGTCCTTCCACTGCCAAGTAAAATAATTGAGAAGCATGTGCACAGTCATTTCTACTCATACCTGCACATACATGGACTCCTTTAAGCAGTTTAGTCAGGCTTCAGAGCAATGCACTCATGTGAAAGTGCTCTTCTCAGCCTAACAACCCGATGGTTGAAATCTATGAATGATGGCCACATGACAGGCGTTATTCTGTTCGACTTGAGAAAAGCGTTCGATCTTGTCAAACATGAACTATTATTGGAAAAGTTAAAGCTATATCAGTGCTGCGGTAAAACACTTGAATGGTTCACTTGGTATTTGAATGAACGTAAGCAAATGGTTAATTTTAAAAATAACTTCTCAAATCCTGAGGCTGTGAAGTCAGGGGTACCACACGGTTCAAGTTTAGGGCCACTATTATTCATCTTGTTCATGAATGACGTACCACTAGAGATAAAAAGAAGGTACATTAGAAATGTATGCAGATGATAGCACCGTGTCAATTTCTGGCAAAACTATCCAAGATATTGAAACAAAGTTGAACACATCTGCTAGACAAATCGCAACGTGGTGCAGTGAAAACAAGATGGCTGTCAATGTAGGAAAAACTAAGACTCTCCTAGTCACAACAAAGCAAAAACGTTTCAAGCTGAAAAGAAACCAACGAGATCAGACAATTGATGTGAAGATGAATGAGCAGCTATTACTTCAGATTCAGCAAGAAAAGCTTTTAGAAGTTGTTATTGACCAAGATCTCACATGGAACGATCACGTCAAACGCGTATGTAATGCTTACTAATACCGCAACCTTGCTATATTTCGTAGGATCAAGTCTTACCTGCCATTTGATACAAGAAAATTGTTCTATCAAAACTTTATACAAGTCTATTTTGATTACTGCAGTGTGGTTTCGGGGTCTTCTACGAAGATATCCTCACTGTTGAAGCTTGAAAAGATAGCAGCTAGGTTGATCTGTGACCTTCCAGGCTGTGAGCATTCAGGACCACTGTTTAAGAAGATTAAGTGGCTGCCCGTTCACCAAAGAATAAACTTCAAAACAGCCATAGTAGTCTATAAGGCTCTAAATGGACTAGCTCCAAAATATATGACTGATTTGTTCACTCACCAACAGGGCCGCATTTAAGTCTGTTGGGGCCCCTTAGAATATACCTGAACAAAATGTGTATCATAGTACTCGGTACTCTGTTAGCATGTATGGTTAAGACCGCTACATTTAGTCGTAGCCAAAGAAGTTAATATCAACTAAACAGTTTGACAGGGGAAAACTCGAAAAATGAGTAAACTTGTACAAATGTATACATTTTGGTACAATCCCAATAAAACTACCCTTGTCCAATGGTTTTTCGTGATTTTCGTCTTGCCTTCACTGCTGCAAAATTTCGGATGATTTTCTTGGGGTCTAAAACCCTCAGAACAGCGGCGTAGCCAGGGCAGATTCAGTGGGGGAATTAAATGGGGGGCCCAGGGGGCGAAGCCCCCAGAAAATTTTTGAGGCCACGCCCTTTACTTTGGCTTAGGATGCATCTCCGAATACCATGCTTGCGATTAGTGACAAGGAAACTTTTATATTTTGTGACGGTTATCCTACACATCGGAGCACGAGGACATTTTTTGAAGAAACCTCCTTTACTTTGGCTTAGAATGCATTCCCTGATTCCATATTCCATATTTTCAGTGCTAAAATGGAATATTTGACATTTCTCGGAAAGTTCTTTCCAAACCTATACCCAGTTAGTTTCTCTTCGGTTTTAAAGGAATCTCAAAGACCATATTTGGACAAAAGTGGAGGGCAATTGCCCCCCGAAACCCCCTCCCCCGTGGCCACGCCTCTGCCTCAGGACGTCAACAATTTGCTGCCATTAAATGCTGCCATTCATTAAGCGAAAGGCAACAACGCGCTCTTGTGACATTGTGGACCTTGGTTGACTCTTGACACGGTCAGCATGGAGAAACATCTCTCACTGGAGGAAACTCTGCATGGTAAAGTGCGGCCATTGCATTGAGCAACGATCTAAGTGCGGTTATTGCCTTTGGGAAGTTGCAGCTTCATCTCCTTTCACAGTTTGCTCTGATAGATAATCCGAAATAGGCTTTTACGTTCCATGGGGCTGTCGTCTCTTCAATTTCTTTCTTTTTTATGGACTTAGGCTGCGGTATCAACGAGATTCCTCCTTTTATCGAGGAACTTTTCTAGCGGCTTTTTAACAAACTTACGTTATTGCCGAATTCCGACTTTGTTCGCCCATCACGTATTGTCAATATATGGAACCATGGTGTTGTCTGAAGACGTTAGCACTCAATTCGAACACAAGAGTGACATCAACAGCACTTATAGGGTTTTTCCAATTTTGCTCGGGGCCCCCTAGATTTAAGAATTTTAGGGGGCCCCTGGGCCCGGTGGGCCCATGGGTAAATGCGTCACTGCTCACCAAAATCAGATTAATCAACGATTTACGAGAAGTTCATCACACAACAGCTTGTATGTGCCCAGATCAAAAATGAAAAAGGCTGATCAGTCAGTATCGATAAAAGGAAGTAAAATATGGAATGAACTTCCACTTAACATTAGACAGTCAGCATCGCTAGAAATTTTCAAGAAAACAGTGTATCAGCACCTTCTTGACTTTCAGATTTAAATGTAACTAAGCTTTCTAGGAACTTAAATGACACATTTTAGCAGTTGTATTAAATTTTAATTTCGTAGTTAATAGAGAGGACCCAGGGGAAGATTAGTTGTTTAGGCCAGCCTGGTTTATCCTCTACAAATAAAGTTTATCAAAGTGATCATACTAAAATGATAGCCTTTCAGGTCTTTTTCTGAACGTTTTGTGCAATCAATTTTCAACTTTGTAAGTTAAAACCATATCAAAATTAACATTCAAACTTGATTTAGCTAAATAAACGGAAAATCTTTTGGTAACCTCTCTTGCTTGATATAACTGGGGGGAGGGTGAATAGCGAGAGGGCTTATTGAAAATGTTGGCAAAGGAGCATATTGGAGCTCATTCAGAACACCGCTAGCAAAAACACCTCAAAAATGTTCTTTTCCAATATTTCAGCCAATTATCAAAACACAGTTTGACAAAAAGGTCATGTTTGGTCAATTTCCCACTTGAAAACATTCGCAAATAAACAAGCAGTGACCTGGGGAGAAAATCATCAAGACTTTTCGTTCTCTGGGCAAAATCACGACTCATTCCTTGTCTGCTTTCTTGAAACAAAAGAAATGAGTATTTACAGTAGTTGCCATGAATTTTAACGGTCCATAGAATCTGGTGGCATTGTGACACATATAATCATTAATGAATCAAGGAAGAAAATTAAGACCGATTTCAACCAAACAAGTTTTCACATCCAATGAAGCCTTTCCTTAAAACAGTCATGTTCTATAACGGAATCAATAGTCATTTTACAGCAATGCATCTTAACCAGATGCCTCCCACCCTTCCCCTCCCCATGTTATTATGGTTTTATTGTGTCTCAAACATGCTGCCTCATGAAAGGTGACACCCTACTGACAAATGGGCCATAAGTTCAATAAATCATTGCTCATCAACCAAACAAGATATCGAGCGGAAATTAAATATCTATGATCAACTCCTCATTGCCTTGCTATAGAAAAATTCAAGAAGATTTCTCAAACATGACTCTACATCCATCTGATGAAGCTATATGGAATTACCCAGCTCTGGTTTGACCTGGGGACAATTTTGAAGGTTGCTGATTTTTAACTCTACAACCAAGACACCAAAAATACTGAAAAATATATCAAAATTTAATCTAATGATTGCAGATTTGAAGAAAAATAATTGTTGGATAATGAGTATGAAACAGTTTGCAGTAGAATTTTTCAAATCTGTTGCGTTTTTTGGGGACACCCGGTAGCAAATAATTCTCGAAAAACTTTACTGTCAGATCACTAAAAAATTAAGACGTTACTCAAGGATGGATTTTTTTAACCCTATTTTAACCGGGTAAAAAACAAGTGATTTTCTACCGGGGGGGGGGCCTTTTTCGCCCCCCCCTTGTTTTTCTCCGCAAGTATAACAGCTATGACAATGAAACTTGCACTGTGTCATAATTGAACAAAGGAGAATCTAAAAATAGCATCAATCAATCAGTAGTCACGTGATTGGTTGCTAGGCAACCAAAAACAATGCAAATTTTGTGAAAATTGAGCTATTTGCAAAAAAGGGCCCATTATTAGCAAATAGCTTGATAAAATTGGCAAAAAACCATCCAAATACCTGCTTGACACCATTAATTTGTAGTTTCATATGATTTCATGTAAATATTTTTGGTTTCTAATAAATTAACTAACTAAATAATGAAATTTTGATTCAATGCAAAATTGTTTGCTCAATAATTATGGTTTAAAACCATTAATTTCGCATATTATTGGTGAAATCAAGTACCTTCATCGATATTTGAGGTAATTCCATCAGCTTTGCATGCAAAAATTACTCATTCATTAGGAATATGACGTCATAAAGATTGATGACGTCATAGAAATAATAAACTGCTGATGTCAGCAAATATGAATAAATTATTTATCAAATGAAAGCACTCACTGAGACGAATCGAATGGTATATATATTGTTGAGATTTAGTAACAAAGAAAGAAATTAGAGCCGTTTTAGAGAATTTCTTTGTGACCACTCTCCAAATATGGGCATGTGGTGGTCACGTGGTCGAACAATAGGTCTTGAAAGTTCTATTTTCTGATTGCCAACTAAATTTTAGGAAAAGTCAAGGCATTTCAGCATTGTAGGTTGCATCGTTTGGGAGCTATTTAAAAAAATCCGATAGGGGGGGGGGCGAAAAACGCCCCCCCCCCGGTAAAAATAGGGTTAATAGACTTTCATTTACTGGAGGTAGGATGTATCCCTTTATTCCCTATATTCTGGGTCATTACAGTTGTTCTATGGTCGTTACTGTGTCACTATTCCGATTGTTACTGGCCTGTTCCTATCGTTTCTTGCTTTTTGCTGGACTGTTCCGTGCTTGTGCTGCTTGTTATCGGGTTGTTCCTTGCTTGTTCCGCTTGTTACAAGCTTGTTCCGCTTGTCACTAGCTTGTTCCGTGTTTAGTAACGTCACATTCTGCATATATTTCCAATTCGAATGATGTATAATTTTGTTTGGTAGACTTAGGGTATTGTGAAGGTTAAGGTAAAGTTGTGGTTTTTAGCACTAAGTGCTGGGATCGCAGAAAAAGAATAGGCCTAATAATCAAGTCAGCGATCCCTTGTCATGACGCTCAAGTGATGGGCTCTACCTAGCTACCCAGCATCAAACCCTGTCCACCTGACTGTTCTGATTGCAACTTCAGAGGATTACACCACTGCACCACAACACCTTTGGCAGGCAGGGTGTTGTTGTTGCTACCCCACACAATTCCATCTAGGATACGCCACCAAAAGCTGTAAATTATGAATTTTTTGCTCTTTTTAAATCTGTTGGCACAGTGTCTCATAATGTCAAATAATTGAGCATGCAGTTTCTTTTTAGCACTGTCTTGTGAAAAACGGGTCCCCGATCAGTTTGGCACTCTTTCCCAAATGGGATTAATGACCTGGATATAAAGGTAACTAATGCGATAGAAAAGTACAAGAACCACCCAGGCATCAAGGAAATTAAAGCCTCTACACCACAAACAGATAAGTTTGAATTTTCACATGTCTTCTACTGCAACATGATGGATCAAATAGAAGCAATCGATCCCAGTAAATCTAACAGCGGAAACATACCTGTGAAAATACTACAAAATAGCAAAGACATTTTGGTCCCGTACTTAACAGACTGCGTTAATACAGCAATAAATAATAGCAGCTTTCCTAATGACCTAAAGGTAGCCGATGTTTCTGCGGACTATAAGAGAGGAGAGCAAACAGATATAGCAAATTATAGACCAATAAGCGTACTACCTCCCATATAAAAAATCTTTGAAAGGTTGATTGGTTTGCAAATAAATCTTTTTCTTGAGCATAAATTGTCAAATCTCTTATCTGCATTCAGAAAAGGTTATAGTACACAAGATGCACTACTTTGAGCAATGAATCATGGCAAAAATGCCTCGATGCCTCAGGGATTGTTGGTACCGTATTAATGGATCTTTCCACGGCCTATGATTGTAGCCTGCATGATTTGTTGATAGCTAAGTTGGAGGCATATAGATTCAACAGAAAAAGCCTCAAATTTACGTATAGCTATTTGACAGGCCGTAGCCAAAGAGTTAAAGTGGGCACCTCCTACAGTTCCCTTGGAAAAATCAAAATAGGAATACTGCAAGGATTGGTCCTTGGACCGATGCTGTTCAACATTTTTATCAATGACCTATTCCAAATTGACTCAGAATCAGAAATCTGCAACTCTGCAGATGACAATACAATCTACGCAAGGAGTAAGACCCTCGATGAAGTGAAAAACAACTTCAAAAATGATATGAGCTCGATTTTACAGTGGTTTACCGAACACGGGATGGTAGCAAACCATGAAAAACTCCAGCTCATGTTCCTAAGGGCTAAAGAGTGCAGAGGCGCCGGAGGCTCCATGATGCGGCGGGGGCAGGCATCGCAGAAAGGGCACCTTAGGGTGTCAAAGTCTGCCGTTGAAAATAATTGAGAATCGTCATTTAGGATATTGTGCTCAACATCTATTTCGACACGGGTGTCACCAGCCCAAAAAGCTGGGGCGGAAAGGTAGAAGGGGGTCTGAAAAAAATTTCCTGACTACGCCCTTCATATCCTCGGAAAACGTGTGAAACGCCCTTCAGACACTCAGAGAACGTGATGGGAATGCCCTTTTTATCATTTTGATCTATTTAGATACTTCTGGAAAAGCAACCATCTCACGCAGTACTTTTTACAACAGCGGGAATTTTTGTGCAACAAAAATCGAAACAGAGAAGAAGATCATAAATATATTTACGAGGAAGGAAAAGATATGGTTAGAAATTGAAATTTAAGGCCTTTCTCGAAATCTTCAATATAAAGGAATTGAGAATTCAGGAGGAAGGCCAGTTATCACAAAAGTTTTAAGTCAATAAAAATCTACCCTCCCCAATCTTTTTGACTGATTTCGAGAAATTATAACATCGACTCTGTGAAAACTGTGGTCGACATGTCCACCCCAGACCACCCCGTGGCGACGCCACTGTAATTCGAACGTACTGTGATCTTGAGAGCAGAAGGAATCGTCATATTATTGTGACTGCGGACGAGAAACAACTCGCTTCCAACTAACAGACGCGATTAATCAATAGTTCTCTGAATGCATTTTTTGGAAAGGGCACTTTTCTGCCCCCGCGCTGCCCCCGTACCACTAGGGCAACGGGGGCAGCTGCCCCCGCTGCCCCCGTGGCTCCGGCGCCCTTGAAAGAGTGACCAGCAAATGTGTCTAAGTATTGATGATCAGATCATCAATCAATGCCAACAGGTAAAACTCTTAGGAGTAATGATTGATTCTAAGCTGAATTTTGACAAGCATATTATTGAACAAAAAATGTGACGAAACACATTAAAATACAGAGGATCAATATTATGGAACGCATTAAACTCCGATTTGAAGAGCGCTGACAATTTGCTAAATTTTAAGAAATTTTTGTCAAAGAATGGTAAAATAATTGAACAAATTTCGTTTAGTAAGGGAACCATTGTAAACATGAATAAAGATCTCCATACTTTTGTGTATTTCTAGTTATTAGCTATATTTTTATTTAAGATATTTGAAATAGAGAAATAATATTATGTTTAAAGTTAGGCATTAGGGTTTTGTTTTACAATTATTCTTGTTTTAGAACTTTTAAGTTGCAGGTCCACATCAGCCAACAAGAGGTTGCCAAACATTAAACCTGCGTTATAAAATAAAGAATGTATGTATGTATGTATGTATGTATGTACTGTGCGGTAAAATAAACAAAAAGGTGAGTGCATTCTCAAGACTTCGATAGAAACTAAAAATATTTTGAAAAGTATGTATTTTGGATTTATAACATGTTTCCTACTATTTGAAACAAATTTGGAGAAAAGCGGTTGAGTGGTTAATTAAATAGAATTTTTTTCGCTAAGAAGGTAGGAATTTGTCAATTTTCTTTTGTTTTTTGGTTGCCTGGCAACGAATCATGTGACTAATTAACTACTATTGTTATAATTGAATAGCCAATTGTGTAGGGGTAGGTCTTTTTGTTATATCTCTTGTAGTTTTGGAGAACAAGAAGGGGGCGAAAAACGCCCCCCCCCCCAGTACAAAACTATTGAAAAAGTATCGCCCAGTACAGACCAGTCTGCAGAGTATGGCAGTTCTCAACGAGATCTCACGCGTGCAGACCATGAAAGCATTGGCGTGCTCACGTGCAAGCTCTTTGATTCCTTTGTTTTCAAAGTAGTGAAAAAAAGATCTCGTTCAAAATCGGCGTGTACACAAAATTTTTGATAAAAATCTCGTGCGTGCAGCTGGCACACTCTGCAGACTGAGTACAGATAGGGTTAAAGGGAATGTAAGCATATCAAAGAGGCTCAAGCCACCCAAATATGGTTCAACGGGTGTCAAAGTCCATTATCCTCGTGCAACTATTTTTATCAAAGGCTTACATATGCTTAGATTCCTTTCAAGACCTGCGAATGGTGTGGTCTCATGATTTTGGTCTTATCGTACACCTTTTTCTTTGGCTTTGCATTTGTTTAGCCACACAAACACAGTGTGCCATTGATCTGGTCTCATTCATTTGTTCATACATTTCGCTTACTTAAATGACATACGTGCAAATTTCAAGCGGTAAGGAATCTTACAATAACAATGGTTATACACTCCCGTCACGAAAGTGTACGGACAGCCAAAACAAAATGGCGTCAAATTTGACCGTTAGCCCTTCGACCCCAAAACAGTTCAGCCGTCATGCGGCCATTTCAGGGACTGGAATCCAATTATTTTACCGCCAAAACTTTGTTTATCGATCACGCAAGCAAGGAAGAAAATAAAAATTGAAAAACAAAGCAAAATGAAGTGTTTTGATAGCAAAATATGAATTTAGCTGTGAGAAGGAAAAGCAATTGAAAACAAGACAACAGGTTCAAAAAGAATCTCCAGTCTTGGAGGCTGCTACATGACAGGAGAAGATTGTTTTTATGTCAAATGGAGCAGAAAAGATCGCAGTTTTAGGAATCGCGTGAATAATAATGAAAGGACACTTGGCTATAAAATGGCCAAGTGATGCTATTCTAGTGAACAAATTATTTGGAAGAGTATCTTAAATATCAGTTCCATGGGAGGCTCCTTTGTTATCGATTACATTTTCTCCTCACAGCTAACTTCATGTTTTATTATCAAAACACGTTTATCTTGCTTTGTTTTTCAATTTTTCATTTCTTCCTTGATTGCGTGATTGATAAACACAATTTTGGCGGTAAAATCATTTGTTTCCACTCCCTAAAATGGCCACATGACGGCTGAACCGTTTGGGGGTTGAAAGGCCAACGGTTATATTTGATGCCATTTTGTTGTATGTATGTATGTATGTATGTATGTATGTATGTAAAATTTCGCCATCAAAATAAAAATGAAAAATAACAGATTCAGAAAAAAAGCTCTAATTACAATATTTACAAGTTTGAAAGAATTACAGGCAAAAGTTACATATCTAATTTAAAATCTAATTTAATAAAAACACCCCATGGTTAAAGATGGCAGGGATAGCATTAAAAGGTCAATGCGACCTTGTTTCCATAATGGTCCCTCCAGGAGTGCCCTTTGAAATTAAGAAAAGGAAAAATTAGCGAGATAAACAGAGAAAGTTTTCATGAAAAACAGAAATTCATCTAGACCTGAAATAAAGCCTTTCTTAAGGATGATAAGTAAACATTGTTTCGGCTGTCCGGATACTTTAGTGAAGGGAGTGTACAAGGAGCATTATCGGACACTTTCACAACATCTCGAATATCAATTCTGAATTCCGAAAGAAATTGAGGCTTTGCAGATCCCGGGCCAAGAATTCAGCTAGAAAGAAATGAGTCCCAATGTAAAACGGAATCAAATGAAAACATTGCGACGAGTGGATTCATGAGTCTACCGTTTGCCAATCAGGCAACAAATTCTTTACTAAAATTGGAAAAAATTGCCCAAGCCCGACAGGCCATGGCCAACCAGGGCGGTGCACAAACCTGTGAACCCTGATCATCATCATCATCATCATCATCAATAATTTATTTAATGTAGGCTAAGTAAAATAAAAAGAATAGCTAAATTACAGCTAATTTAGGCCTACTTTACAAAAATTTACAAAATTTACAAATTAATTCCTAAAGCTAATCAATAAAAACATTTAGTGGATTATATACAAGATAAAAGCATGCCTTCCCTACGAGGTACGGAGCGACGCCCACCTCCCAGAGAGACGGCGGACACACCGCGCGAGGGAACCCCCACACGCATATCCTAAGCTGCTGTCGCCGCTAGGGAGCAATTCCCCAGTTCAACCGCAGCCCAGTGCCTGCATCGTGAAGGGGACCTCACATCCCGCACAGCACATCCCCCATCCCACCGGGAAGCAGTGCACCGCCCCCATCCTCGCGAGAAGGCCCAAGAAATGTTTATCATGTTAGAAACCCAACTCTTGGAATGTATGTTTTGCAGAGCCTACAGTTGCATTTTTCGCCATTCCAACATCTAATTCGTTTTTTGAAAATAGGAAGGGTGCTTGATCGTTTTATTTCGTGCGGTAAAAACTGCCAAAGTTTATTTCCAAGGTAGGCTATGGTCTCAACTCCAAAGGACGTGGTTCGCACCTTTGGAATTTGAGCGTCATTGCCATGCCTTAGGTTGCAGCTAATACCTCTCTCCATAAAAATATCTTTCATGAAAGGTGGATTTAGATCAGACTTTGTTTTAAAAATTTCCGTCATAAGCAACTGTAGGTTTCTTACATGGATGGGCACCGAATTGCTCTGTTCCAGGAGAGAACCAAAATCACTTCCGTGATCCTTGTACGCAATGCGCAGTGCCCTTTCGTGAACATGATTTATTCTATGGTTTAAAGTTCTGTCATAAAACATCCAAACAAGTGGACAGTAGCTAAAGTGCGATAACACAAATGCTCTCATTAGCTGCTGCAATTTGTCAGTGTCCATGTAGCAGGATATACGGGCAAGAGCCTGACAAGGCTGCAACGGGGCTGCAAATTAAAACTGAACTGAACGTGCTGACTGCATCCAACCGTCGTACTCCCACCACAAAAAGAGATGCATGCGATTTATAAATTAACGCAGAGGACGTGAGCACAACAAACAACACTGCTTCCTGAAAGCTTTCCCAACATTTTCGCGAGTAGTATCGTCGGTGATAACGAAATTGCATTCCTAAAATGGCCGCCTCCAAAAGGGCGATATTGATAGACATTTGGTTTGTCTGCATGGCGGTGCATACCTATTGCTGTATTGTGATGGGATACCATCACTTCTTTCTCGATAGAATAAAAAAGATCAATAAGGAAACACCTCACCTTTGTCTTTCACCTAAACACCGTTGCAATTTCCTCAATCTGAGGTGAGAGAACTTCACAAAGAGAAGCACGGCGCGATGTTCTTCAGGCCTGCCTTTTCACTTTCACTTTCCCTTCCCTTGATAGATTAGCCACACTAGTCCCTCAATTTCGCTGTTGTTGTTGTTGGGGGTGGCCACCTCGACAAATCAGTTCTGAGGAGCATACAGACATTGTGTAGCCAGTCTATCCATAAATCTACTGGCCTAAGAGAGAATTTATGGAGTCACATCGTGGACAAAAGTCATAGCCCTCAAATGGGGTCGTAAATCGTAAAGCAGTTCGTAATTCATAGAGTGTGTGGAAGCGAAAATGAGGCCGACAGACAGAGATGATGTCATTGCTCCTGGATCGTGTCATTAAAATATGACCCGCTTTGAAAGCTTCCACCCCATCTGCATGCTTCCACTTTTGTCCACTTTGTAACGTTGATCTCTTAATTGTCAGATCGGGTCGTGAATCACTCTCAGCAAATAATCATTCCCTATCAGTCTTTATTCCGTGATCGCATCGTGTTTTTGATTGTNGGTCGTAAATCGTAAAGCAGTTCGTAATTCATAGAGTGTGTGGAAGCGAAAATGAGGCCGACAGACAGAGATGATGTCATTGCTCCTGGATCGTGTCATTAAAATATGACCCGCTTTGAAAGCTTCCACCCCATCTGCATGCTTCCACTTTTGTCCACTTTGTAACGTTGATCTCTTAATTGTCAGATCGGGTCGTGAATCACTCTCAGCAAATAATCATTCCCTATCAGTCTTTATTCCGTGATCGCATCGTGTTTTTGATTGTCACCTGGTTTTTCGAAAAAAGAGCAAACCCCCGGAAAAAGCAATTTGGCTACGGGGGTCACACTGCTTGTACGTAAGAGTTTTGTTTTGTCTAAAGGGTCACACTCAAAATAATGTCCTACCAGCTTCTACATTACTGTTCCGTGTCAAAACATTTTTAGTGCAATAAGAAAAGTAAAACTACACGTTTTTTTATAAGAAACTTGGATCAGCACTAAGTACTAAAAGTTTCTTAATTTCACATGAAAATTTCGGTGTTTTAGTGGTAAAAGTTTCTTAATTAGTTTCTTACCTTTTGGGCCTAAAATTTCGGTATTGTTCAAAGTTGAGCCTTCTTCTCGAGAAAGGGTTTCCATTTTGCATTAACATGCACATCAAGGCAAAAATTTACCAATTTTGCAGTTAAAAGTCAACAAAAGACGAATGTACCTTTGTTAGAGAGTCATAGAATAAGAGAGGCATACAGAAATAACGTTGTAGAGTTTCTTAACTGTTCTTGAGCGTAGTACTAGAGTTTCTTAAATTTTTGGTCATCGTAGTACTAGTTTCTTATAAACCAGTTTCTTATAAAAAAAACGTGTACAAACTACAACAGTAAAATTCAGGTAGGGTTGTCTCTCAACTTTCGACAATTTGAGCCTACCCTC
>REGL01002593.1:7403-29578 GCA_004194395.1 Aurelia aurita complex sp. Pacific
TCCCCCCCCCCCCCCAGGGCTTACTCATCCTTCTTCAAACTCTGGATGCTCATCTTTTTTAGTATGTTGAAAGTTATTTGAGCTAGCTACCTCTTGTTAGAGTCCCAGTATCTAATGCTCATTGCATCGACTGCGAAAGCAAGTCGAATAAGGAGCAATCACGGAAAACCTAAATTAAAAGTTAAACTTTTGACAGATAAAATTGCCGCCGTTAAACTTCAGCCAGAAACCCTTTGTGCGGACAAGAAATGCGAGGGGCATAAGAATGCTATGTAGAAATAAGATCCCGAAACGCTTGTTTGCTTGAAGTTTAACGACGTTTCCTACAATCAAGGAACTAAATAGGATTTATATAGAGCTAAATGACCAAACCAATATGCCTCTTACTCAATCATTACTTCCTTATTCGTACCAAATTAAATGTCCTCTAACCCTAATCCTACCGAGGGGGATGTTTTCCACCCCCCCCCTTAGGTTTTTTGTAGAGCATTCTTCAACAGCAAAAACTGTGACCCTTAAACTCTCTAACAATTACTAATCATCTATTAGCTACATTTTCAATACAGCAGTGTTCCGCACATAAGAAACACAAATTTGAGAAACACAGGCCCTGATTTAAAAAACCCACATTTTATAAGAAACTACAGGGTGTCCCAAAAAATATGTGCGCTGTTTGAATGGCTGCTGCGGAGCAGCCGTAAATCCAATTTTACCGTTCTTGAGAATTTTAATAGAAGAGACTTCAACTTAAAGTTTGACACCAAGTTTGAATAAATCTGATTAGTAGCTGCTGATTTATGGAGCAAGAAAGTCAAAATCATTGGCTGCCTCATTACCAGGGGATTCGTTGTGTCTCCATTATAGTAAAATCAAAGAAATTGATTGAAAAAACAAACCTGGCCCGGTTTTCTGATATTCACAAGCAAAACAGATAGTCATGAATTGGATTTTATGATAACCAAGAATATTGAACATAGCTAGGGTTGCTAGAAATGATGATGTGGAACACAAGTGCTGCAGGCTATGACATGCATCCATCAGTAATTTTGCTTCTCAAAAGTGATAGGTCGTTTTAAACCAAGAATATTGCGTTCAGCACGCTGCCTGGTCAATATCGTTAGGTTATGTAGTCATTAGGTTATGTAATCATATCATTTCCTGGTAGTGAAAATTTACAAATGCAATCAAAATAATATGTTTTTTGTCACAATCATTAAGCTTGTGTCTGAGTAGTTGATCGATAGTGCATGATTTTTGTAATAAGAAACTATACCCTGATTTGAAATTTACCTCATTTTTAAGAAACATGTCAGACCTGAAATTGAAAAGCATGTTTCTTATATTCGGGACACTACTGTATAAAATTATTTGAACAATAGGTGTCACGTGACAAGCCACACTACCTTATTTGGGAGAAGGTATTGGTAAAATTAATGGTATAGAAGGATCAATATATATCACAATGTACTGCTACAAACGTTTACAAATTTTTCGATAATTCAGCCCCATCCTATATGTCGGCGATGTTCTTACCAGCTGGCCAGAGTCGGATTACTCGAAGGTTGAAAAACAAATTAAATCAACCATTCCGAAAGAGCAACATAGGGCAANCTGCAGGCTATGACATGCATCCATCAGTAATTTTGCTTCTCAAAAGTGATAGGTCGTTTTAAACCAAGAATATTGCGTTCAGCACGCTGCCTGGTCAATATCGTTAGGTTATGTAGTCATTAGGTTATGTAATCATATCATTTCCTGGTAGTGAAAATTTACAAATGCAATCAAAATAATATGTTTTTTGTCACAATCATTAAGCTTGTGTCTGAGTAGTTGATCGATAGTGCATGATTTTTGTAATAAGAAACTATACCCTGATTTGAAATTTACCTCATTTTTAAGAAACATGTCAGACCTGAAATTGAAAAGCATGTTTCTTATATTCGGGACACTACTGTATAAGATTATTTGAGCAATAGGTGTCACGTGACAAGCCACACTACCTTATTTGGGAGAAGGTATTGGTAAAATTAATGGTATAGAAGGATCAATATATATCACTGACAGGAAGTTAGCAGGCGGTTTATCATCTTTGAAAAAACTTAAAGACGTTCTTCCCTAATCAACACTATATGTTTCTATGTTGATAAGAAAAGTGACAAATGTGGTGTAATACATTTCTTTATGCTTTTCTACTTTCAATGATGTAAAATTTTCGGACGAAAAACTTTCGGACATCACCAGATTTCGAAACATTAAACTTTTTGTCCGAAAGCTTGATCATCCGAAAATTTGTCGATGTTAATGTAACCCGTTGCATTCACAGAGTATCAGGTAAAGATGTTGCATTCAATGCTCCCAACTTAACGATTACCGGCAAAGAGAACAAGGATGGGATCATGCCGATTCCTGTGAAAGAACTGAAGCTTGATAAGAAGTGTTCACCGATACTTACGTGTGCTGGAATGATGTTACAATGTGATGCCTCACTGGGCGATTCCCTTGTAACAGTAAAGTATGCCAACTATGTGCATTCAAGATCAATGAAGAAATTACAACAGACACAATATGATCTCCTTGAAAATGAAGCAAGAATCCTCAAGTAAGTAAAAACAATTTCTCGTTCAAAGTCAGGCTTTCTAAGGTAAGAAAGTAACCTATATGTCTTATCAGCACAGGTTCCAACTCAGATCAGCATAGGTTCCAAATCTTTAAAAAGGTTGGTGTAGAATTCAATTATCTACAGGGTGTCCCAAAATAATTGTGCCCCGTTTGCCTAAAGATTGCGAAAAAAGGGCAAAGATTCTCACCCAACTTTTACATGACGTTGCTCTTCAGATTTTCAAATAAAGTTTGCTGCCATCATCGTAAAAGTTGTTGAAAAATGATGGAGACCTTCAGGAGGCCAAATTTGCCTGATGACTGAAACCAGCAGTCGGCCATTTTGTCTTACTATGTTGCAATAGCCCCATGGATGAAATGAAACAGCAACCTCCAATGTCATAGCTCTCGAGAAAACTCTGAAAACCATCAGAGAGTTTTCAACTATTTCTTACCTCACAAAAACTATTTCTTTCCTCACATGAAGATCACTGCAAAATAGTAAGACAAAATGACCGACCGCTGGTTTGAGTCATCAGGCAAATTTGGTCTTCTGAAGGTCATAGCTCCCTCGTTTTTCAATGGAATTTTATAGGGATGGCAGCAAACTTTATTTGAACATCTAAAGAACAACATCATATAAGAGTTTGGCGAAAATCTTTTGCGTTTTGTCGTAATCTTCAGGCAAACGGGGCAAGCTTTTTGGGACACCCCGTATTTCTTTCAACTGAATGGCTTCAAAGAAACTTTTCTATTTTGCTATGATTCTGCCTTTGGATTTTTCTGAAATATTTTCAGAAGTTGATTGTCTTTCTTCTTTTTCGAGGATCCAAGAAACATTTTCAAAAACTTAAAACCATCGTAATGTCTAAACTGTTTGTTATAACATGAAATATTTTCCAGAGAGGCTTAGTTTATGAATTTCTACAATAAAGTTTCAAGCAAAAGTCTGTCACTTTTGTTGTTTAAGATTTAGAAATTTGATGACTTCACTTCCCCAAAGTCTGAAGTATAAGCCGATTTTGTAACTTGTTCGTAGGAAATGTTGCGTAGTTAAAGTAGTTAAGGTAGTTTCTTTTCTTTGATTATCTTTATTTGATGGCCTCGGGGTAGACACTGCCTTTTTCTCCCTGGGGTTGATTGTTCTTGTAGTATTTTAGAATAATTTCATAAGTAGTGTAATTCGTAATGTACCGGGAATTTGTCGCATTGTATCTCCAATTTGATAAAACATTGAGATTTGATACTGGGTGAGTCAGATAAAAGAATCCTCGTTTGAAAGGTCACGGCTTCCTGGATATCAAGACAATGATTTCGGCTAATATATAGATTAATGGTAGACATGTGCAAATCAACTATAAGCTTTACCTCACTGAAATCGGCCACTCCATTCTGAAATTATGAGGGATTCCTCGAGAAATCCTCTTCAAAAATCCTTCAAAACGTGTCCAAAATCATGAACAAATTCCCTTACCTTTCTGCCTTACAATTACCTCACAGCAATGACTTGTGGATGCTTTAGCACTTGCTATCCTCTTGGGAGGATGAACAAGTCTTCCACCCTGGTATCGATTATCTTTTAAAGGGGCTTTCCTGAGAATATCACCCATATCGACGGGAAGGAATGGCCGATTAAGGCCCGGTAAATTACTGAACAGAATGGAACATATTGGCAATAAAACAAGACTGTTTTCAATATTATTGCTTTGAAATTCATGGAGCAGTGGCTTTCCAAGCGGGGATTCTTTTTTCTGACTCACCTGGTACATAGAAAGATTATGTTCTCGTAATTCTTTGTTCAAATGTTCAAATCTTGTTCTTCGTGCTGCTAACATTTCTGCTAATTTTAGCACTTATTTTGCACGCGACAAGATGTAATGTTTGTCTAAAATTGGTTGTAAATAATTTTAGAGAGATGTTAAAAGTTCTTAATGCAGGTAATGAGACCTGCTGCATCATATTGTTTTGTTCATTTTTCGAAAAATGAAGCCGAACGTTGTTTTTCGTCAGTGCGCATGCACAACAACCAATTATTCATGCACTCATCGAAAATCAATAAAAGTATCAAACGAGAGCCCTTTTCAAAGTAAGTTCAGTAATATTTGTTTCATTGTTATGCAGGTTGTTTCAGAAAAAATGCAACCCCATCTAATGGAGATTCTTCAGGATATAAAATACTGTATGTGAATCAATTTGACGCACACTATCTGAAGGCACAACCTATCTTCTTTCCAATCATATCCAGGTTGGGCATATTAATTGAATTTGTCATCTCTTAAACGACGTTTTGGATGTACGCCCTATTTCAGATGCCAGAAAACTTACATAGATAAAAACCCATCGAAGGTGTTGTGGCGCAGTGGTGTCATCCTCTGACTTTGCAGCCAGAACAGTCAGGTGGAAAGGGGTTCGATACCCAGTAGAGCCCCACCACTTGAGCGTCATGACAAGGGGTCGCGGACTCGATTAGGTCTTCTCGATAGCTGCGATCCCAGNTGACTCACCTGGTACATAGAAAGATTATGTTCTCGTAATTCTTTGTTCAAATGTTCAAATCTTGTTCTTCGTGCTGCTAACATTTCTGCTAATTTTAGCACTTATTTTGCACGCGACAAGATGTAATGTTTGTCTAAAATTGGTTGTAAATAATTTTAGAGAGATGTTAAAAGTTCTTAATGCAGGTAATGAGACCTGCTGCATCATATTGTTTTGTTCATTTTTCGAAAAATGAAGCCGAACGTTGTTTTTCGTCAGTGCGCATGCACAACAACCAATTATTCATGCACTCATCGAAAATCAATAAAAGTATCAAACGAGAGCCCTTTTCAAAGTAAGTTCAGTAATATTTGTTTCATTGTTATGCAGGTTGTTTCAGAAAAAATGCAACCCCATCTAATGGAGATTCTTCAGGATATAAAATACTGTATGTGAATCAATTTGACGCACACTATCTGAAGGCACAACCTATCTTCTTTCCAATCATATCCAGGTTGGGCATATTAATTGAATTTGTCATCTCTTAAACGACGTTTTGGATGTACGCCCTATTTCAGATGCCAGAAAACTTACATAGATAAAAACCCATCGAAGGTGTTGTGGCGCAGTGGTGTCATCCTCTGACTTTGCAGCCAGAACAGTCAGGTGGAAAGGGGTTCGATACCCAGTAGAGCCCCACCACTTGAGCGTCATGACAAGGGGTCGCGGACTCGATTAGGTCTTCTCGATAGCTGCGATCCCAGCGCTTGGCGCTAAAAAACGCAACTTCACCTGCACTTCACCTTCAGCTTGCTACAGCATTAATTAAGAAACAGAAGTTTAATTTCCCATTTTCCCCTTCTTTACAACAGAGATCTAAATCATCCGAACGTCATCGAATTTCTTGGAACATGCCAGCCTGGTGACTTATCCTCGTTTCTGGTAGTTTTTCAGGCAATGCCAAAGGACAGTCTTGCAGCTACAGTTTACAACACAAAACAGTCACTGGGCGCCGAGAAAATCTGTGCCATGATATTGCAAGTTACCTTCGCTTTGAAATATCTTCATGAATCTTCGATTGTCCATAATTACATCAGTGCCAGGAGTGTTTACGAGGTTGGGAAAAGAGTAATCCTTGGGGATTTTATCTATGCGCA
The DNA here is from genome assembly GCA_004194395.1 of Aurelia aurita complex sp. Pacific. NCBI lineage: Eukaryota > Metazoa > Cnidaria > Scyphozoa > Semaeostomeae > Ulmaridae > Aurelia > Aurelia aurita complex sp. Pacific. Next base: position 13,634 of record REGL01002593.1, read on the forward strand.
GAATTGTCAAGAGGGTGGCAAGGAAATATCTTCCGTTTCTGCACAGCTACCATGGATGGCTCCTGCTCAAATTAATGGTGCTAATCCGGAAAGTTCCTCCGATATATACAGGTACGCAAACCTGTAGTCTTTGCCAATTGTTCTGATTTTCTTTTCAAGTTAGAACATAGTAATAACGGGTGTCCCAAAATGATGTATTATGGTTTGATTGCTGCTTATATGTCCATAGCCAATGAACCGATTTTCAAAAACTTTATTTTATCCGATTGCTGAAAGGCTAAATTGTTTTCGAGGATGTTGGTTATGGTCTTATGCCGATGTTTTCAAAGGTTTTCATGTCGAAAAGAAGATCGATAAACCTTCAAATTATCAAGCCTTAGATGACCTGAAAAATAAACGGATGCTTACCTTTCCAGTCAACATTTTAGATGTGATACAAAAGGCTGAACTGATATGTCGTTCATAGAATACGAATTCAGTTAATACTGGATTGAGAGAATAGTCAGAATAGAAATACGAGTTTATCCTTTTGTATCACATCTAAAATGTTGACTGGAAAAATAGGCCGTATCTTTCTCATACCATCTAAGGCTGAAATTTGAGGAGGCTTATCAACCTTCTTCGCGACATGAAAACATCGTCGTAAAGCCACAACCAAAATCTTCAAATGCAATTTAGCTTTTAGGCAATCAAATAAAACAAAGTTTTTGAAAATCGGTTCATTGGTAAACAATCAAACGATAATGCATCATTTTGGGACACCTGGTAGGATGCACAGTGTGTATCAATGTGAACTTTAATTTTAGTAGAAACAATCTTTTTGTATGCGTGTCGTACAATCTTGCTATTGTAATATAACTATTTAGAATAAAACAATTGTACCTTGAACAGAGATGATAAAACACGACGTTTCGAGCTTAGCCCGTTATCAAAACACAGTTAAATACAGTTATAGTTATCAGTTTAATTTTAGTAGCTAGCTTCCTTAACCAAATTGTTTTGAGCCTATTTTCAGTTGGTAGTGGGTCACCTTGCCGGTAGTTCGCGGATTTAAAACTGTATTACATTAGGTGCAAACCCACCTACGGTTAAGGTGCTATTTAATTCAGACTAGGCTTTTTTGAAATATCTTGGAGTGCCCCCCTCCCCCCCTCTTTATTTTCAGAACCATAAATGCTAGGACTTGCAACTTAGCACAAATAACAAGCATGATAACGCAAACACAATGACGTAGTTTGTTTTTGCTTATGTCACGTGGTTAAGTGCTGACGACAGCAAATGTTGCTAATTTGGTTAGAAAACCACACGATCCTTGTAATTCTTGTTTTAAAATTTTTGCTTCGTAACATTCATAATTTTTGCTGATGTCAGCATTTATTGATTTTTATGCAAAAAGAGCAATTTTTTCTAAAATTTACTCTAGATCGCTTAGAAAATAGCAACAAATGTACGTACAGAGACCTTCTGCATCACCTGATGTTGCTCAATTTTCGAAAATTGAAGCCTAACATGGTTTTTCGTCAGTACGCATGCGCAGCAACGAATTATTTATGACGTCATCAAAATGCAATAAATTAGATATCAAATGAAAGTTCGTTTCAAGACAAGTTCAACCATGTTTGTTTGTTCAATAGTTATGATTTAAAAGGTATTTATTTTGCGGAGCACTCAATTTAAAGTTGTGTGTTGACCCCATGAAACAGTGTTAAAATCCTTAAAATTGGCATGAAAGGATATCTCTTCTAGATAGAAACTAAAAGTCACCACAAAACTAGACCATTATGAAGATACTCAAGGAGCTGTGTGGAAAAATTCAACAGGGGGGCACTCCCCCCAGTCTGGATTGGTGTTGTTTCATTCGGGTGGATTGTTGGCAAATTTGACCAATGATTTAAGGATTGTTTTGGGATTTTAGAGCACTTTGTGAGTTGAAAAGTAGTATAGAATTGTCTGTGACTGCAAAACATGCGACTGATTTTGACAAAGTAAATAGTTTATTCTAATTTGGCGCACTTTCTCTGCAAATAGTATAATTTCCAAGGAATCTACAGTACAGGGTGCACCAGACAGTTTTTGGATAGCACAGAATGAAAGCAAATGTTAAGATGCTACTAAAATACAATACTAAGGCAACAAATAGTAAAGATAACTAATTAAAGAGGGAGAAATACCTACCATCTATATGCTATGCCAGCCGTGGTAATGCATGGTGTGTCAGGATAGCTTGTAAAGGGTGGAACCAATATTAATGTGTGTATATCATGCTGGTGCTGAAGGATTGGGTACTGTTGGGATGGTGGTGATTTTGGAACGGCATGTTGTCTCTCACAATCGCAATTCTTTGATGTAACAATGGTCGGGTAGGCATACGGATTGATAGTTAATGTCTATGCTTTGATATCTGACTTATCGCAACTCCTCAGCTAAAATCCCACATGGATATTTCGGAGCTTTAGTATAGTATATCCTTTCATATGTGGGTGCCCAAGTTGATTAAGTGTTACGAAACAACGAATCGATTAATGGGCTACATGGTAAATGGAAATGTTGCTGAGATTTAGAATTAATTTTAAACACGAGTAGCTTGCAAATCCGCTCAAAATTCAAGGAGTTCAAGCTCCTGAAGTTCAAGTTCATGCAACAGCTGTAACCAGACGCCCCTAAATAGCATTTTTTGTGAAAATAGACTGTTTTGTTCAACAAACAAATCAAATTGAATTTGAAAAGCACTTTCGATAACCTAACTTTCTCTGACATTAAATCAATGTTATGGATGCTTAGTGGAATCCTGTTGAGCACAATTTGAAATTACCCCGTCGCTCATTAATAAAGCTTTCATTCAATGTCTTCGGATACATGCATTCATATAAGTAAACTTTGGCAATAGTTACAAGGTCCTATTTGGTTTGCTTTGATATTAACGACACTGGCATAAGGCATGCTTTCAGGGGAATGTTGCACACAAACTTGAGCTTCAAAAGCTTGTACCTCCGTGAATTTTTGGTGGATTTGAAAAATTCTCAGGAACAGGGTTGTCTGACTAGGAGCCCGTTCATTTCATCGTTATTTTCTATATCTAATGAAGCATCGAGAAATGTTTTGGAACACCCTGTATATGTATAAAGGATAAAGACTTTTGTTGCGTGGCAGTCTGGAGAGAGAAACGGGAGTCACCTAACGTGCCTAAATATCGCTCTGAAGCTGAGTTCGTCATATAATAAAAAGGGTGTTTGAACCAGGCCTTTTAGAGAATAACGATAAATCAGATTAATTCATGTTCATTGAAACTGATTACTTTAAAGGAAGAAACGTTCACGGGAAGAAAAATTCGCGTCTTACAAAAAAACGCGAAATTCTCTGAATATCTTTCGCGAATGGGTAAAAATGGGAAATTTCGTGAGAACAAACTTTTGTGAATTTCCCATTTTAGTCAATTTTGAGGAATACACTTTCTTGAATTTCAACCAAAAATGCAAAAAAAGTGAAAGCTTCTTCCCGCAAAAGTTTCTTCATTTAAAGTACTCATCTTGCAAGCGAATTTTATTCGTAGTGTTGAGACTCTTTGTCTTGACTTGATTTCGTATCTATCATTCAGCTTGGGTGCACTAACATGGGAATTGCTTGCAAGACAGTCACCCTGTCATTGGACAACAGTAAAAGACACAGACTGCGACTCGCTATTTGTCTTCCCTCTTCAAGACGATTGGAACATAGCTTTAAGAAATATTATTTCGTTTTGTGTTCAGCCATTTCCAGACGCAAGACCCAGCCATGATACTCTTATTGAGTTACTCAAGCGGGAATTGCATGGAGATGATGCTAGGAAGAAAGGAAGAAGTAAAAAGGATGATGAAAAAGATTTGGAAATGGAGCAAGGTGAAGCACTAATGTTGAAGGAACTTCATCCTTTGGATATCGGCGCGTTGAAAAATATCGTAAGTATCTCTGTCATGATTTACACCCTCAGGGTGGCACTTAGCACATACGCATACGAGGGGGTCAGTCCGAGAAATTGTCAAGCAACCCAATATATCATTTTGTATCTTGTTCATCTGCAAACGAACATAAAAGATCCTGAAACAATGCAAATTGAGGCCAGAAATCCAAAAGTATGTTATCCTCAGTAAAGTAGATTATATCAGTCTAACATGGATGATCTGAATCATTTCAAACCAATAGAATTAATACAACTTATGCGAAATCTGACTTGCTTGTAAGTCAGACTTTGTAAGACTGACGGATAAGTCAGATTTTTATCCGTGGATGCGCTTAACCCTATTCCACCCGGGCTCGTTGCCTCTCTGCGGGGGGGGGGGCAAGAAATGCCCCCAGTTACCCCCAAAGCCATAACCCGTATGCCATTGCAACGTTGTACAATAGTAACTTCATCTATTAGGAGTCCAACCAGTGGCGTAACGCATGATGGTTGGGGGTTAGAGCAACTCCTAAGGGTCCCCGAGCTTTAGGGGCCCCTAAAGGGTCCACTGCGATCTTCTAGAACGTACTAGTGCAACTTTGAAAAATCTCTTTGCTGACTTCTGATGAATTGAACGCCGTTGTGAACTGAATCGAAGGCAAGTTTGATAAATGAAGAAATGATGTAAATGACCAAATTTTCAAAGAATGTTTTGTTATCTTCAAGGGAACATGAACGTTTTAGAATGACGTGACAAAAAATAAAGAAATCCGTTTCTGTACGATACTTAAGCTCAATTTTCAAATATTTTGTTGGGAAGCATATCGTCGCTCACAATCCTTTTCTTTCTCCTTTCGATGACGCATGCTCTACGAAAGGCTCTTCTTCAAACAATCTAAATAGCATGGCTCAAAAAATCTCTCGAGGGGGTACCCTGGACCCCAAACTTGGCTCGCTTTGCGCGCATTCAACTTCTTTCACCATCTCCAATATGTTTCTTAGTGCCTGTGTGCCAATTTGCCTTCCGATATAAAACTTTTGGATTGGGGGCATTTTTTGCCCCTCCCCCTCCTCCTTTGAAATAGGGTTCAAAGGCGGCGGTACATTATCGTAGATATGGTGGATGTACGTAGCAGGGGTGTATCCACCACGTCATTACATAAGCAGTGCAATCATAAAATTATTTATGGAAAACTTTTTGTTTCAAATGTTGTACTACCTCATACTCCAATGGAGGGGAACATCGCGTGAGAAGCTGTACGCGGAGCCTGGCTGGAAATCACTAAGTTCCCGCAGGTGGAGTAGACGCCAGGAGATGCCTGACTTTGTTTTATAAGATTCTGAATAAAATTACTCCCTTGTACACAAATGAGCCAGTCCCACTACTTCATCATTCGAACTGCTCCCTTCGCAACCAGGATGCTATTGGGCGAATAAGGGCTAGAACAGAAAAATGTAAATCTAGCTTCGATCCAGACTGCATATCTGAACGGAATAAACTTGATCCTGAAATTAGGCTTACACCGTCCGTTGCTGTTTTTAAGACAAAGCTTCTATTTGTCTTAATTAGAAGCTTTAAGACAAATAGATAAAGATCTTTATCACCCTGGACCCCTAGCAAAACCTACTGGTCTTTAATCAATACCGTTCTTAATAAGCCAATGGTTCCTTTAATACCATCCCCAGCATTCTGACGGAGCCGAATTATTACGGACGGTGTAACAATTCGCCCCCTTGCAAAATCTGTCTTTGGTATTCATAACCCAAAAGGCCTATCATATCTTTCCCAAATAAGGGTCGGTCTTAGCAAATTTTATTTCCATAAATTCAAGCACAATTTCAGGAACGCTGCAAGCCCGATGTGCCCAACGAATGACGGTATTGAGGACACGGAGTACTTTCTGTTGCTTTGCCCTTCATTTGATATTCAACGACGAGATCTTCTCGCTGGAGATTCGGTTGCATTACGACCATTTGTTGAAATCAACAGCCTTTCCAACAACGTTCTTGTGCATCTTTTGTTATATGGTGATAAAGACCTTTCGAGTGATGTTAAGAAAGGTATAATCGAACTGACTTTAGATTTCATCCACAAAATAGGTCGGTTTGGTTAAGATAGATCAAACCCTTGTTTCACGCCCTACAGCCACAGAGCAGCCACAAAGTCCTTTTATTTTTGCTTCCAGTTTCGTTTGTTTGTATTTTCAGTAAACACAGTTTATATGTAGCTCCTTGTAATCATATCTAGACCCTCTTTACACTATGCCGGTACGAAATGAATACGGCATGTGCCGTATTGGCCTCCCGTTTACACTATGCTGGTAACGTTTTTACCTTGAATACGGCACGAAATGAAATGAATACGGCATGCTAACTGGCTTCGTTGCTCAACCGGCATAGTTTAAACGGCGAATACGGCACCGTGTGATATCGGATTCACATCGAGGCGATAATCTGGCATAAATGAGTGCATCGCGCCTTGACAAATCCTCGCTCTGCGCATAGTCAAAACCTATCGTATTCACTTTGTGCCGGTATAGTGAAAACAGTGATTTCGTTTGAACGGAGGAGAAACCAATACGGCACGGTTTTATGCCGTATTCATTTCGTACCGGCATAGTGCAAACGGGTCTTACACGTAATTTAGTTTAATGCTCTATGTAATGATCCTGGGATAGTCATGGGTTCTTGCTTCCCGGGTTATCATCTTTGTTATGTAGTTAAGTGATTTTTAAGTATAGTCCAAAGTACCTCTTTTTTGTAAATTTTTAATTGAATATGAAAAAATCTACGAAAATACACCGCCCCTTTTGGCGCATCTACTGTAATAAGTGGTCAAAACAGTAGTAAGACTCGAGATTCGAGTAGATAACTTCTGAACTTCAGCTCATCATCAAAAGCTATAAACAACGACAAGGGCAGGGCAAAATCCAGCCTAACCTTACTACTCAATACGAGGCTAACTAAAGATGATATCATTACATCCACCCCACCTCAATTGAATTGAGAGTTCGAAACTTATTGTTCTTTGCCAAATCTCGTAATATGATTGGTTTGCTAGGAAATCACTTGTTTGGGCCTAAATAGGATCAGGCTTTTCAGAGTTATATTAGGAGTCTCTGTTGACCGAAGCGCCATCTTGAAGTCAAGCAACACAGGGAAACAAGGGATTCCAGGTCAAAATCTAAGGAGTTCCTTGTCTAGCTAATTCCAATCTTGAATATCAAAGCACGATTAGAATTCAGGGGCCGTTCATTATTCAGCCAGGGATCGGGACCTAAGAGATTTCAGTACTTAACCCCACCAATTTATTTACTTAACCCCATCAATCATATCCTTGGAGAAAAACTTTGCCCAACTGCAGCTGTAGCAATGCACCTGAAATATCCTATGTTTTTAGTGAAAGTGGTTCAAACTTTCTTTTGAAATGAAAACAATGATGATGAGCATATTCAGCTTTACTTGGGTGGGATCAGGCAAAATAGTTTGCATCTTTGTTGTATACAAAGTGGTTTAGACCCGGGGGGAGGGGCACTTCACATATTTTGGGTACGGGGACGTGCCATCGGGAAGCGTATCGATTTTCGCGATTTGGTATAAGGAACGGTATCGATTTTCAAGATTTTGGTATAAGGAAGGGTATCGATTTTCAAGATTTTGATATAAGTATAAGTTCGGAAATACATTTTCCGAAAATTGGTATAAGGAAAGGGTGTGGTTTTGAAGCTTCGATGGCACGTCCCCGACCAAAACCTGGTCAAGTACCCCCCGGGGGTTTAGATCCGGTTTAGAGGTTTGTTCAGAATACTGCGAACTCCCCTTTTGGTAAACCATAATGGAAAGATAATAACTCTGATTGGTTCACTGATCAATGCAAGGGGTGAAGCGTTTCGGGGCATGTGCGAATTCACAAAGGAAAAATGAAGGACGATGACCCTGCAATCGCCAGTGCGCAGAATCCAAAGCGCTTAAATGGGGGTCAAGATCTTCTGGAGAAAAACCGTAAGAATCTTGCTTATCTCTTAAAAATCTCTTGCTTTATATTGTTTTTTGCAGCTTTACATGTATAACCTAACGGCGAAGGCAGCACAAAAGACACTTGACACTGCACGAAAACATCGTCGGAAGTCATGGGCAAAGTTGACAATGGTTGGAAGAGCGTTAGAGGGAATTGCATTTGATAAAAAGATACCTGATAGAAGAAGAGAGGTTGCCTTGACAATTTTGCGACGTATGTACACTACTAGATTGATTACCTAATTCCTTTGTATCCCTGCGCTGAACCTTGCTCAACAGTGACTGATAATCAAATAGTGAAAATGTTAGGCCCATTTAACATTTGAGGACATTTCGAATTAAATATTACGAGTGATTGCGATAGGTCATGATAAAATAACCAAAACTTGTTCACAAACGAAACTAAAAAGATCTCCACACGTCGTTCACTCTACAAGTTCACACACGCACACTGCATCCTAAGTTCTTCCGCTCACGTAAACAATAAAACGTTGGGTCATGAGAAGCATGACATACAGCGTCCGCTATTTTAGTTCAATAAACAATAACAATAATTCAACTCAGTCCAGCTCCTCGGAAAAACTGACCCTATTTTACGTATTCTATATTTGAATCTGGATGGAACGATTACTTCGGCTCTGTTCAACGGTCGCTCCTCGCTAAGGAAATACAATGATTACCGCGTTTAGCAGACACAATCTATAGAGTATTTTAAAAGGGAAACTGATTTTTGGAATTTTTCATGCAACTGTAGATTATGTAAAGATTTTATTGTAAATTTAGGTTATATTTAGGTTACACTTTTGTATTAATAATGGTTGGCATTGATATATTTTGTTTTAATTAGCCTAGTGCTATACAGTACGCCAACCTTAAACAAACTAATTATTATTATTATTGTTATTATTATTATTTTTATTATTATCATTATCATTATTATTATTATTATCATTATTATTATTATTATTATTATTATTATTATTATTATTATTATTATTATTATTATTATTATTATTATTATTATTATTCTTAATCAACGAAACCTGGTATAAATCTGAAGAAGAAAGTTCTCTTTACGTTGTGAGTGCAAAATAAGTATTTTAACGCTACACCCTACGACTGCCATGTTTTTAAGACCAAAGCTCACCAGAGAAATTTCCAACTACTTTCCGCAGCAACTTCGTTCGANCCTTAAACAAACTAATTATTATTATTATTTTTATTATTATTATTTTTATTATTATCATTATCATTATTATTATTATTATCATTATTATTATTATTATTATTATTATTATTATTATTATTATTATTATTATTATTATTATTATTATTATTATTATTATTCTTAATCAACGAAACCTGGTATAAATCTGAAGAAGAAAGTTCTCTTTACGTTGTGAGTGCAAAATAAGTATTTTAACGCTACACCCTACGACTGCCATGTTTTTAAGACCAAAGCTCACCAGAGAAATTTCCAACTACTTTCCGCAGCAACTTCGTTCGAATATAATCAATTGCACCAATCGAATCAAAAGTTCGAGAACCATTATTCTTTACAAAGTCTTGTGATCTGATTGGATAACAGAAGACCATATACGAGGGTCATGTTTTTTCCGAGTAATATCATGAATACCAATGTTTGTTTTGCGTGTGGTACGTCGTAAGTTAAAGCTTTAACTTTCTGAGTACATTGTCGTTTTTTTAAAGAATTAATTGAGTCAATGTCATGAATCTCTGTTGGCCGAAGTGACATCATCAAGCCAAAGAGCACAGAGAAACAAGGAACTCCAAGTCATAAGTCCAGCACTACAACGACTACAACAGGGTTAGACTTATGACTTGGAGTCCCTTTTTTCCCTCTGCTCTTTGACTTGATGATAGCGCTTCGTAGCCTCACTCCATAAGGACCCTCAAGCTACGCTCATGTCATTGAATTGAATCGTTGCTGTTGTCGTCACTGCACTGAGGGCCTTATAATCATAGAGCTGTAAAATCGGACAAAAATGTCAATCGACGACAAGTTTTTGTCGCGCCATCATGCGGTGATCAGAATATGGCTTAAAGCAAGGCGCTTTTTGCAATTATAGCTGGAATGAACATTATCTAAGCTCTGAAAGCAAGTTTTATGGTACAGCAGTTCTGGAAAACTGCTTTTGTGGCGTTTTAGGATCAGTCGTTTTGAGAAAAAAGTAGTAGGTGATTTAGGTCCAATTTTCTGAAAGAGAATAAAAACTATATACGAATTGATTGATATCTTGATATATTTTGTAGAGTGTTCGAATAATATGTACAATACAATACTGACAGAAGCTCCAACGCCACTTAATCGAATCTTTCGTAGAACAGCTAAAAGGTTTATTGTAGAGGCCACACAGGAGTTATTCCGTTCCTACAAGCGTATGGTCATAAGTCAAAGTTGTAGCGTTATCAGTCCAGGCAAAATGAGAAACTACGACATGTAATTGAGTCTAGGCGTTTCCATCAACAGAGATTCATAATATTACTCTTAAAAACCTGACCTCTGGGTAGACAAAATATTTTGCTCCTTGGGGTATCGTCTCTGTGGTAGGGTAGCGTTAGCTATAGGTATATTCATTAGTAATCATGTATTGTACCGGGTGAGTCAGAAAAAAGAATCCCCGTTTGAAAGGTCACGGCTCCCTGGATATCAAGACAATGATATCGGCAGATATATAGTTTTATGGCAGAAATGTTCAAATCTACTATAAAATTTACCTGACTGAAATCGGCTACTCCATTCTGAAATTATGAGGGATTTTCTCCTGAAAGCCTCTTCAAAAAACCTTCAAAACGTGCCCAAAATCATGAACAGATTCCCCAAACATTTCTGCCTTACCATGCCTTACAGCAATGACTTGTGAACGCTTTAGCACGTGCTATCCTCTTGGGACCTATTCAGGGGGATTCCATTCTCCCAAGTGGACAAAATACCATGAGTGACAGGACACAATTGGGTTGGATTGAAATAAATTAGGTTCTTTGCCTACCTTGGAATGCCAGAAGTCTCCCTTCCTTGACATTGGCAGCCTTTATCGACCATATTTTATTGTTTTGACTTGAGTTCTCTTCTGCCCTCTCGCCTCGTGCGCTGTTTCTAGTGCTAGGCCCATCTGATACTACCTTAACTCTCCTGCGCATTAAGGTAGTATCAGATGGGCCTAGCACTAGAAAACAGCGCACGAGGCGAGAGGGCAGAAGAGAACTCAAGTCAAAACAATAAAATAAGATCCATAAAAGCTGCCAATGGCAAGGAAAGGAGACTTCTAGCATTCCAAGGTAAGCAAAGAACCTAACTGATNAGTTCTCTTCTGCCCTCTCGCCTCGTGCGCTGTTTCTAGTGCTAGGCCCATCTGATACTACCTTAACTCTCCTGCGCATTAAGGTAGTATCAGATGGGCCTAGCACTAGAAAACAGCGCACGAGGCGAGAGGGCAGAAGAGAACTCAAGTCAAAACAATAAAATATGGTCCATAAAGGCTGCCAATGTCAAGGAAGGGAGACTTCTAGCATTCCAAGGTAGGCAAAGAACCTAATTTATTTCAATCCTGTCACTCATGAAAATACATGAATTTATGTGAGTGTCATCAATTTTAGGAAGGAAAATGTGCTCATTGTTTTCATTCGTTTTTGCAGGTTTTTTGAACGGGCTTTCTGCAGAAAATCACCCATATCCACAGGAAGGAGGTACTGATTAAGGCCGGGTAAATTACTGAACCTAATTGAACATATTGGCAATAAAACAAGACATTTTTCAATATTATTGCTTTGATATTCATGGAGCAGTGGCCTTCCAAGCGGGGATCCTTTTTTCTGACTCACCCGCTAGATTTTTAGTGGAATATATGAAAAAATATAAAAAAAACTGACCCTATTATTAAAAAACTCTCGGCTTTCTAGAGTACCAATCAGATTGCAAGATTCGTGAATTACTGTGGTGATGGCAACCATGATGGAACTTTCGATTCCATTGAATTCGAGATTAGAGGCCATGATTCGCGATTCGAGGCCATGATTCCATCATAATTCGACTGCTGAATGCATATTATAGGGTTAGCTTTTTTACTGTTTCATTATGAGTCCCTGTTTAGCAAGGTTTACCGAAGTGATACAAGGGACTGATCGTCATACGTCTACAACAGGGTATCCAATAGACTGATGATATGGTCGTAGTTATCGCTATTGAAATACTGTCGGACGCTCCTAACTACAGTACTGCCGGACGCTCCAGTATGAGCGGTCTCGGTCTGGTGTAATAGTCTCGTTTTGAATAGCGATTACTGGGACTCATCGTAATCAGTCTAGGTATCCAATGCATGTGTGCCGTTTGAATGGCTACAGTGAAGAAGCCATTGGTCCCCTTTTCCCATTTTTCAGATGTATGGCTAGAAGAGATTTCAACTTAGCATTTGCTACACACAGTAGTTTGAACAAATTATTTTCAGTACAAAATTTAAAAATATCCTCAAATACCGGACTCGTCGTCTTAAACTCTTTAATAATTGTGACCCCGCTTGATTTTTGCGTTACAATCGATATTTTTGCACACATTAATTGAAAATTTGATCCAAAGATCAATAACTCCAAAAAGTATTCAATAACGTTTGCGCGTGATTTCATCATTCTGATGACGTGTGGTGACGTCACATTTCCACACTGTGAGTTGTGGAAAGAAACTATTTACCCTTGTAAAAGATTAAGAACCAAAATATACCTTAACAACTAAGGAGAAAGCTGCTAAATCCTGCAAAAGAGACAATGAATTAATCTGAAACCCTAAAAGGAAAGAAATACGTTAATAGCTGCAAGAAAGAACTATATTTGGACAATGAAAAGCGCGTTTTATCGCACACTCATCCGTTCGTGTAAACAACAAATCAACGATACAAACAAGCCGATCTTCCTAGCTTGGTGAGTCTGGCAAGAAGCTGCTGGTTTAAGCCTGGTTTCCATATAGCCGTAAGGTGCCGTAAGATGCCGTAAGATGCCGTAAGGTTGCCGCAGCTATTGCCGGAACCATTGCCGCCGGCATGCCGCAACCATTTCAACTTAAATGGAAACCACTTCTCCTGGTACCGCCGGCAGCTGCAACCATGATGGAAACAGTTGAATCATTTCAATTTTTCTCGGTCCTTACGGCATCGTACCGGTAATGGTTGCGGCACTATAATCAGACGTTTCCATTTAAATCGTTTGACTGCGGTACCGGGGGCATGGCAGATGGAAGATGGCAGAAGGCTGCCGCCGGCAACCTCGTCGCACCTTACGGCTATATGGAAACCAGGCTTTATGGAGAAAGAAAGCCAAAATCATAACAATCAAAAATATTTACCAGGAAGCCTGTGGAAGGCAATACAGTTGACTTAAAAGGAATTCATAACTTTAGAGAGGCAACATAAATGATGGACGCATGTCATGGCCTGCAACATCTGTTGCACATCAACATTTCTAGCAACCTATAAATGTTATATCCTTTTTGATTATCACAAAATTCAAATTCATGACCATGTGTTTCACTTGCGGAAATCATAAAATGGCTAGGAGGTACTTTTTGCTAAATTCCATGGAGGATAGTATTTCATCTGGCCTTGGGGCAACCAGTAATCTGGAATTTCTTGCATCATAAATCGGCATCTACGTATCAGATTTACGCAAACAAGGTCTCACATTATAAGTTAAACTCTCTTCTATTGAAAGATCATAGACTGCGAAAATTGGATTCATGGCTGCTCTGTAACAGCTGTTGAAAGGGTGCAAATGTTTTTTGGGGCACCGTGTGCATGGAGCATTTCCAATTTACCTTCCAATTCAATCTTTGTGTTGAGCATTGAGCATTCCAGATTTCGTACAAAATTCACAAAAGCTAGTTTAAAAAGCTCTGACCGACTTGCATACCTCTCTCTCCAGAATTCTTATCGTTGTTTGAAATGGCTACAGGATTTCTTGTGGCTTCTTTTATTTCTTTTATGCTAATGTACGCAAGATCCGTACTGTAAAGTTGCTCGAGTGTACCAATGACTGATAGTGTTTAATTGATGCAATTTGAAAACGGCAAAAACAAGTGCCGAGTGTCCCAAAAAGGCTATCTTGTTTGAAAAATAACCAAAATTTGACTACATGGCCAATCTTCACATTTCTTGCTTTTGCAAGTTGATAAAACCAAATTATCTTCTCGGATATAGCCAATCTTGTGATTTGGTTTAAAATTAGCAGATTTAGCTCATTTTAGGGCTGCCTGGTTATGCAATATTTTGCACTCATGGCACAACTTTGCATGGCAGGAAATATTTTAGAGAAATCAGAAGATATTTTACCAAGAGATGGATCACATGACTTGAAATAGGTGTAAACAAACCTCAGCCGATTTTGTCTATTGTCAAATTAATGTTTTCTTGTTCGTCAAAGTTCTAGTTTGGTCATAAATGCCAGGAAGAAACGCAAACAATAAAATATAGTAGAAAATTCCAATATCATAGCTCTTAGGGAAGATTACGATGTTGCTTAAAGGGTATGGCTCAAAATAGGCTTTTTTCAGCCTCATTTTATACCTCAGCCTCGTTTCAGCCTAATTTTAGTAAAGATAAAAACAATTTTATCATACTTAGATGTATTTGGATCATCGACAAATGAGATCACAAAGAAAATATTATGACAAGTTGGATAAATGATTTTGATTATTTTCGAAACGGGACGATCATACACTGCTGTTCAGTGCTCAGGCATGGTCCAAAATTGCCCTTCCTCTTGATATTTTTAACATACCCCTGAGGTGTGGCTGATACACTGAAATTTGTTTTTTCTCGTTTTACACCTACGAGTTTAAAAGTTCAAATCTTCCTTTCTAACCAGTAATCTGCCTTAGCTTTGTTGTTTTGTTGTCTATTTTGTGTAATGTATCTTTAATTTTGTCGTTTTTGTTCTTTGTTTTGTGTATTGAAAATTAATTTGAATTGTAAGTACCATCCATAGTGAAGACCCGGTGACTTTATGTCTTTCTTCACTATGGATGGTACAGTGAAGATAGGCACTAAATCCTTACTGGCTGACAAAATTGACACGTGACACGCTCTAAACCAATCAAATGGAACCGACAACCAACCGGGAAATGTGAAATGTCACATTTTAGGCCACTTTTTTGGATGTTAAGCCGCTTTTGGACGATTTTACCACCCTTCACCAAAATATAAATCGACAGAAGGAGCATGAAGATTTTCAAAAAATTTCTTCACAGACCTGTTCCCAATACTCTAATACAAAGTTAATCATCGTCGCTACAAATTATTTCCAAATTTGGAGAAATGCCAACGTTTTGAATTTGACCTCATTGACCTCACTGTGGCTTGCCATAGTAAAGATCTCAGCAATGGCTGAAACGTATGCACATGGAGAATAGATACTTTGCTTCGAAGGTCTTATTCTGTGTGTTTAAGTATCTCCAAAACTCTTCAAAAGATGTCAAATTTAGAGCAGTATCTGGAGTTTTTTTCAGTTTTGAATTAACATAGATACATCAAAGAATTGATCCTGAGGGGTAGGATGAACAACAGGAAAAGTGAACTTTACGGGCCTAACAAAACACCGCACCGTCGTTATAAATTAGAGACGAATTTAACAGGTACTTACTTTTCTATCTCGCAAGAAGAGGACCACAAACTGAAAATGTGAACATACAATTCCAATTAACTTTGAATCAATAACAAATAACAACTTTGCTCAAGAATGGCAAGAGCTGTAACATCCAACGTGGCCAGAACAAACGATTTCGTGATGTCCTCTTCGATAACCAAACCCTTGCTCCCAATACTTTATCCAACTCTGCTCTCATCGTTACGAGATCGTAAGAATGGGAATCGGCAATTACATTATGCCAAAACCTCTTATAATTCATCAATCGTGTGCCTTGCTTTTGGTGCAAGAAATGGCTTTCGTTTCGTCCTCAGTGTAGCAGGTACATGAAATAGATATGAAATGCTGTTGCTGAGTTCAATGTA
>REGL01002594.1:6854-18426 GCA_004194395.1 Aurelia aurita complex sp. Pacific
TTTCCCACAAGAAGACGAAGAAGCCGTATGTCGGCTTAGACAAGCAAGTTGTCAGGTGTGAAAACGAGAGGGAGAATTTTTTTCGACGTATGGTTCATGTGAGTATGTCCGCCTATTTGTTCATCTGTGCAGTGCAAATGATTCATGGAAGACCATTTGTTTGTCTGCATGGACAAGCTCATCATTAAAGTCCGTCTCAATTAGATGTTACCTGAGATTTGCAAAAACGCAGAATTCCTTTTCAAAACACTTCTATTGTTATTATTCGCGAACATTTGAAGATGAAATAAATTTTGAGACAGATTCGAAATCACATTCTAACGTGTCATAGCTCAGTGGTGTAATCCTCTGACTTTGCAGCCAGAACAGTCATACAGACAGAGCTCGATCCCAGGTAAAGCCCCACCATTTCTGCGTCATGACAAGGGTAGCCTGCGCGCAGACTTTGGTTACTGGAAAGAAGAAGAAGAAAGGAACTTGTAGCTCCTTTTCTTCCTCTCCTCCCCAGTAACCAACCAAAGTCTGCGCGCAGGCTAGACAAGGGCTCATGGACTCGATTAAGTCTTCTCCACTTCTGCCAAGCCGCAAGTTTAACTTCACCTTCACCAACGCATCTTCTGGTGTGAAAAGAGTAGATTAAATCATGGGTGGTTAGACACCGCAGTTGTACTTGATTCCCACAGCTTTGTTCTTTTGCGGAGGAAAACATCATTTATTACCATGAAGGATAGAAATTATTCCTCCGCAGGTACATACTTGCTACAGCGCTGCTCAATAGAAGCGCACCAGCAGTGTCCAACTAGACATATGACTTTGCGTCCCTTATTTCCCTGCGTTCTTTGATTTGCTGATATCACTTGGTAAGGCCCATATGGAGTGGTTCCGTATTTACCAATCGAATTGCTAGAATTTAGTTTTCAACCAATAAAGAGGCGCTATTTAGACAGTTATTGTTGTTGCATACAAAAAAACGGTTGATACGGCCTACAGTTCTCGTAGCTTGGATGGATCTATTTCGTTTCTACAGATGAAGATTACTGCTTGAAAGGTATGTATTTTGCAATTACTAGGTCAGGAAAACATTTTTCTTTGGACTAAAGTTTGCTTTTCAATGTTTAAGTTTTCACACCAGACTTTGAAGCGATTTTGTTGAGTGTAAGAGAACTCTCCCGCTAGTCTAGGCCAATTTGCAACAGGGGGCCCATTTTATAGGGGTAATGGTATGAGTCCCTATTGACCAAGTGATATCAGCAAATCAAAGAACGCAGCGAAACAAGGGACGAAAAGTCATCAATCTAGTGTCCAACTACCCATGATAAAATTTTTAAAGTTGGTAACATAATACTTTATCGCTGCCCTTCAAATTTTTCAAAGAAATATTTATTCAATCTATGCTCACCTGTTTATGATTATCATCTTTCAGAATTGCTCCATTCCTTGTTATTTTTCTTTTTCTTTTTCTAATCTTCGGATCTTTCATGCAAACAACTGCGTATTCAACAACAACACCAAACACATACAAATTGCAGACCAGAAAATAGAGATCAATGCTTCTGAAGATCGAAACTGAGGGCAGCCTCCAATTCATGCCAGTTGATAATGTAACCATGGTGAGAACAGTAGTGACACCAAGTGCAACACGGGAAGGAGTGGAACGGTAATCAATCCAAAAACTCACCCAACTCAATACAACTGTGAGTAAACATGGAACGTAGTCACGAAAGACATGTGCACCAATGTTACGATAGAATTTGAACTTGATTATTAGAACTGAGAAGCTCCCTGTTGAGAACAAACCAAAATCATAACTTTTCAACTCAATTCAACTTTTTTCATGGAACATAGGACTAAATGCTATTACAGGTAAATGCTATTACTGTAGTATAGGTAATCTCATGGGTAATTGTGAAATCGCAACACTCACGTAAGATCTAACTTGAGAAAGACTTTAATTGATTTCTTACCCTCAGTGTTTCCAAGATCATCATAAAATTCAGTGACATTTTCAATAGAAAATTCAACATCTTGGAAGTCTTTCATGTGAAGATGTGCATTGGGATTTGACTTAGTCACAGCATTCTTGCTTCTCCATTTAAGTATCATAAATTTGGATTGATAACCATCTGTAATCAGAAGAACGTAAGTCATCAACGAGGACAGGCCATCTTATTTGTTTGCTTCAAAAGATAGCAAGTGTTTTAATTACGCTCAGGAAAGCGAAATTTGAATCGTCTCATAATCAGCTTCTGAACCAAACGAGAACTGCCCAAAAGAAAATATTTAGATATATCCTTCTTCTTTCGATTGATGCCAATGTCTGTTCTTGAAACCATTTTTTGTAAAGCACAACTAGCGAGTTAGCTACCTGGGTTTTATACCAACTATACGGCTTGCTTTCTTCGTTAATGACTTGACCCATCGGGCATAGAGTTTCCTGTGATCTGCAATTGCTAATCACTTTGTATTTGGGTGTCAATCAAAACTAGAGGATTCGGTTTATTCATCTCTAATGAACTTCCACTAAAAAATCTCGTATTCCTTCTTTTCTTTTAGGAGCAAAGATGAGCATAGATCGACAGAGGAAGGATATATCTACACATCTGCCTCTGGCATTTAATTCATTTGGTTTAGAAGCCGATTGGGGGTAACTCAATTTTCTTATTTTTTTGGATGTGATTAAAATACTTACTGCTCAGCTTCTGAACCAAAAAAATAAAATGCCCGTGGTAGATGTGTAGACATATCCTTCTTCTTTCGACAGTAGCTCTTGTTTGCTCTTAAAAACAATCTCATGAATGCAAAACGAGCGCAATAGCTACCTGAGTTTCAGAGAAACTTTTGCGGTTTTGTTTTTTTTTTGAATTACTGGTTGAGAGAATTTTCTTTGTCTGTCATTGCTAATCGCTTTGAATTCGCGTGTCAACAAAAATAACTCATACTATTGTCTTGCAAGTCCTTGTTCATAAAGATGTAAAAGACATTTTAAGAAAATGAGTACTCACATGAACTGATCTTAAAATCACAAGTTTGGAAATCAAAAGGAAAGAAAAGCAAATTCATCGCACAGAACGAAGTGACACTCAACCTGAATAGAAGAAAAAAATAATCGCAGATAAAGCATTTGTACGAGAATTTTGGAAATACAAACCATCAATGTCCACGAATAAAAACAATCGAAATATTCTGCACAAGTTATTTGCGTATCGCAAATCTCACGTGTCATCTAAATTGAGACAGACCTCAGTAACATAGGGCTCAAATCTTTAAAAAGGTCGGTGTAAAATTATATTACAATTTTCTTTGAAATAAATGGCTTTGAAGGAAATTAGGGTTTTTTTTGTAATTCTGCCGTGGAAATTTATTGATATCTTGATTAGTTTCAAAATGGCGGCATTTATCAAATTTGAGGCTATGATGTTATCAAATTTCTAAATCCTAAACCAGAAAAGCTAAAGATTTCTGCTTGCCACCATATTGTAGATCTTCATAAACTATGCTTTCGTTGAAGATTATATCACTTTCCCTCTATTGGTTTAGGATTTACGATGATTTAAAATTTTTCATCAATTTTTTCGAAAATAATTGAATTGCCGCCATTTTGAACAAAATAAAGATATCAAAAAATTTCAACTGCAGATTTACAGCAAAGTACCATAAGTTCCTTTCAAGCTATTCAATTAAAAGAAAAATGTTATAGAATTTTGCACCCATCTTTTTAGAGATTTGAAAGATTTGAGCCTTATGCTGACCTCAGTTATTTTTGCAACAAATCATCACGATCGCACTATTTGGCCGAATATTTTGCTACAGTGCAGGCCTTGTGTAAATTAACATAAAAGAATGCTCAAGGAATTCTCCTTCAAAATTCTTCAAATGCAGATAACTTGAAATACCGGGTGTCCAAAAAAAGGATACAGGGTTGGTTTGATGCAGCGATGTGGGTCCAATTTTCCTCGATTGTTGACTTGAACATAGATGCCCTATTTGTTGGCATTGGTGCTTTGAGAGTAAATTATTCATCTTGAAAGCTCAAATTTGCGGTCGCCTCCAAACCAGAGAGCTTTGGCCTTTTGGCCTAAACAAATTCTGAGGCACAGTGAATAAATCAACGATAGCTTTGACAAGATGTGAACAATATTAGATCACATCATATTCTGTTTGCTGGAAGTCACACGTTGTGCAGTTTCTTAAATTTTCTTTAATTTCAGTTTTCAATTTTAATGTGCTTCAAGAACTTTCTTAGGCCAAAAGGTAAAGCTCTGGTTTGGGGCTGGACGCAACTTTGAGCTTTCAAGATTAATGTCTTCACTCTCAGAGCACCAGTACCACAAAAAAAATATCTATGTTCATGTTAACTATCGAGGAACATTTTTAAAGTGATTAGCCATTGATTAAAGTTACATTCATATCGCTGCATCAAACCAAATCTGTATACTTTTTGTGACACACACACGGTAGATTTAAGTTACCTTTGACTTGTGAAGACTCGTCCATCCCCATAGATATGTACTATTGCATTAGTAGTGGTGAGTTGATGCCTCATTGCCTCCTTTACATTTGGGAAATAAACATCAGGAACCCAAATCTCCTTCAACATTTCACCTGGTAACAATAAACCTGTCTTTTTGTCACTTTTGTTGTAAGCAAGTCGGTCATCATACCACTCTTCACGTAGGTAGAAATCCAGACTGTAGTGCTGTAGGTAGAGAATAGAAGGTATGTAAAAAACATCATGGGTCTCGACCTGTTGGCCAACCTAATCTGAGATTTAATGAACTGCAAAGATACTTTGAAGTGTTGTCATGTATAAGGTCTTTTGAAGACTTTAGTAAGCAACAGACAAGAATGGAGAAGGTCAATTCGTACTGTTTGTGAAAGTTATGATGTAAGAAGGGTAAATAAAGGATGATGAGAGACAAAGAGAGATGAGAAGACAGAAGAAGCCAAGACTCTAAACTATCATGAAACTGTACTATGATATATCCGTGTTTCGGGTTTATAAGGTGTATCATTGTTATTTTCGATCAACTGTTCCAATAATGCTACAGAAGAATCAATAGAGCCAATTTGTAAAATCTTGAAGGCACCATCTTACAGAGGGCTCAAATAAATTTTTGAGATTTTTTTCTAGGTGTATTACTTCTTTCTGAAATGATCCATGAGCCTGAAATCAGCAACGATTCCTCAATATGTCCAAAAAAGCTAAAACATACAGGTTGTTCGCTGTCATGTAGATTTAGACCTCTTAACNTTACATTTGGGAAATAAACATCAGGAACCCAAATCTCCTTCAACATTTCACCTGGTAACAATAAACCTGTCTCTTTGTCACTTTTGTTGTAAGCAAGTCGGTCATCATACCACTCTTCACGTAGGTAGAAATCCAGACTGTAGTGCTGTAGGTAGAGAATAGAAGGTATGTAAAAAACATCATGGGTCTCGACCTGTTGGCCAACCTAATCTGAGATTTAATGAACTGCAAAGATACTTTGAAGTGTTGTCATGTATAAGGTCTTTTGAAGACTTTAGTAAGCAACAGACAAGAATGGAGAAGGTCAATTCGTACTGTTTGTGAAAGTTATGATGTAAGAAGGGTAAATAAAGGATGATGAGAGACAAAGAGAGATGAGAAGACAGAAGAAGCCAAGACTCTAAACTATCATGAAACTGTACTATGATATATCCGTGTTTCGGGTTTATAAGGTGTATCATTGTTATTTTCGATCAACTGTTCCAATAATGCTACAGAAGAATCAATAGAACCAATTTGTAAAATCTTGAAGGCACCATCTTACAGAGGGCTCAAATAAATGTTTTGAGATTTATCTCTAGGTGTATTACTTCTTTCTGAAATGATCCATGAGCCTGAAATCAGCAACGATTCCTCAATATGTCCAAAAAAGCTAAAACATACAGGTTGTTCGCTGTCATGTAGATTTAGACCTCTTAACCCCTATATACAGGGAAACGCAAACAAACGATAATTTAAAATCTCGAAAAAATGATAAAATTTTACAAGATGTGATGCATGCCGTCTGAAAGTACAATCTTTCTTCTTTCTAATGATATGCAGTTTGGATACATTAACGGAATTGTTTATCATTGCTGCCCTAGGCAGCATCATATTCTTTTTCAATCCAGCGAGCGAGATTGAGCCTGTCTGTCTGCTGTCTGTCTGTCTGTCTGGCTATGTAGAAGGGCACCATGTGGCTAGCTCACGGCTGCGGTGCACGGGCTCGCGGCTGGTGAGCATTGATCCAACAAACAACAATAAAAGTTCTCCAACAAAAGATAATAAGTTTTTCCTACCTATGTCAATGGACGACAATGGTTTATTCTTGACAATGCAGAACTCAATATTTTAAATCACTTACCTTTTGAACCATTACCCAACTGTAAATTCCAAACACAAGATACATTTCCTTAGCGATGATCATTCGATTCATTTCTATAAAATTGACCTCGCTACAATCGCATTTGGTACAAATACTAATCGACAGCACTCGCTGACTGATATTAAATCTAGTTTAGCAATATGGCTGATTTCAAATGCAGCATGATTTCAAATGCAAATGCAGAGCAAAATTAGCACCTTTTCAACTGTAAAAGTTTCCAAACAGATTTTGTCGAAACAGTTCAGGCCTACAAGCACTTCGGGTGATGCCCTGGTAGGGAAAAGGCAAATTTATTCCCATTGGATGCATTTATCAAGGATGATAAAATAAGCTTTCACAAAGATGAATTTTTGTCCATGTAAATGCCCTATCACATTCCCGTATCTGAAATAGGCCTTACTTACGAAAACGTAAATTTAGTGATGAATAATTCAATTAATACCCCAACCTGGATATCATTGGAAAGAAAATAGATTGTACTTTCAGATGGTATGTTTCAACTTCATTCAAATATAATTGTTTCCTGAAGAATCTCGAATAAAGGAGGGTTGAGTTT
Source organism: Aurelia aurita complex sp. Pacific (assembly GCA_004194395.1). Lineage (NCBI taxonomy): Eukaryota > Metazoa > Cnidaria > Scyphozoa > Semaeostomeae > Ulmaridae > Aurelia > Aurelia aurita complex sp. Pacific. Next base: position 13,806 of record REGL01002594.1, read on the forward strand.
TTTCTGAAACACCCTGTACTTTGGAGGGATGCGCACATGACTTAAACGCGGAAAAATATCCATTTGATGGATGTGAGAGGTGTATACATAATTTGAAACAACAAAAACATATACAGGGTGTCCCAAAAAATGTATACGGATTTGGTTGACTCCAACTGTGTGAATTTCGCTTCAATCAATGTCTAATCACTCTAAAAATGTTCCTCGATAGCTAACTTTAACATAGGTACCTCGCTTGTTGCTATTTGTGCTTTGGTAGCAGACATGTAAATCTTGAAAGCTTGATTGATTGATTGATTGATTGATTAAATATCTTTAAAGAGGATGCCCCAATCACCAAGAGGTGCTTTTCATGGGGGTCCTCAAAAGTAAAAAAGTTACAATGTAGGTATAAAAAATAGAAATTAATAGTAAACTACCTAAACTTAATAAAATCTTACACAGCTAAAAGCGATTACAGTCCTTCGTTACAATTCAAAATTGTTCATTCTGTTCTTTAAAAAAATAATATGAAGATCTTTGCTTCCCCCAATTAGTTCTTGAATTCGGTAATCTAAAGTTCCCCTTATTTCGAGTATTATAGGTATGTATTTCATTACCCCTCACGTTCGCTGTGTTCACATTATTTAGCAAAGTTTTCTTTACAAATGAACTCCTGTGTGCCTTCCTTCTTTCTTCAAGTGATTCCCATTTCAAAGCAGCAAGTGCATCAGAGCTTGATGACCTGTTTGGGCGGTCCAGTATGACGTTTGCAACCTTATTCTGCAGAATCTGAAGTGACTTCATTAATACTTTATTGTCACGGTCTCCCCATACAATATCAGCATAATCAAAAAGAGGCAGCATCATTGAGTCGTACACCGTCTCTCTTTGAGCTCTAGGTAGTAGATGCTTTATTCGTCTCAGGACACCTATTCTTTGAGACACTTTTCTGGCAACTGACTCTACATGATCAGTCCAGGAGAGATTTTCACCGATGATAACTCCTAGGTATTTATAGTTGCTGACTTTTTCTAATCCCTTGCCTTCAATGCTCAAGTTTGCCTCTTCCTGTAAACCAGAGCTGTGCCCTTTTGGCCAAAGCAAATTCTTTAGGTACAGTGTATAAATCAACGATAGCCTTGATAAAAATTGAGCAATATTAGATCTTGTATTATTCTGTTTTCCATAAGTTGCCCCCTAGTCACCCATTGGGCATTTGTCATTAATTTCAGTTCTTAATTTTGATGTGCTTCAGGAACTTGCTGAGGCCAAAAGGCCAAAGCTCTGGTTTTGAGGTTGACGCACATTTGAGCTTTCAAGATTGATATTTCTGCTCTCAAAGCACCAATGCCTACAAACGAGGTATCTATGTTCATGTTAACTATTGAGGAATATTTTGAGAGTGATTAACCATTGGTTAGATATAAATTCACATTGCTGGAGTCAACCAAATCTGTATACTTTTTTTGGGACACCTGGTATTTGATAGTATAAAAAGGCCCCAAACAATGCTAAGTTATTACCATGTGAAGGGATTTGAGTGGCACCATGTCATTGATGTATATTTGTAATGTTGTTTCCACTGGCTTTCCTGTGAAAACGAGAATGCAAGTGAAGAAAAACAAGGGAAATAATACACATTTCAATTTCATTTAGTGAATGTAACCGATTTTGTCAAACATGGACTGTCCTTTATCACTGGAAAAGCACGATTTTCAACGTGATTCTGAAGGATGAATGATTTTTAGCTCTGGCGAATATTGGAACAGATTCGATGAGACATAATCGGCAGACTTGTGTGTTATTGCTCGTATGAATGGAAATTGATAAAAACTCAACAGGAAGGGCATCCTTGATAGACTTTTAGACCTGCCGGTAATTTGAACAGAATCGATGAGATATAACTGGCAGGCTTCTTTCAGGTAAAACAATTCGAAAAAGGAAAAGCCACGATACCAACGTCAATTGTCGGATCCGAAGATGTTTGCAGTGACGCATGAATGAAATTAATTTGAAGGCGAAAACACCGCCACACGACGAAAAACAATAACAAATGTGTGTGAATTAAATATTCGTTACCATTATTTAATTCACACACATTTGATGTTGTTTCTTCGTCTTGTTGCGGTGTTTCTGCCTACAAATTTGTTTTAGGTAGTATAAATCGAAAGTTGTAAACATTCAAAAGACATGGAATCCCTGGCTGATTTTTATTTCTACCGGCTATTGGAATAGAATCGATGAGATGTAACCAAGGGCGCCTACCTTGTTGGAAGTGTGCTTAATCCCAGTACTATACCCGTGACCCAGTACACAGAGTAATTGGTGTCCTGTGACCCAGTCCCGTTTATTTGTGTACAAGGATTTCAAATTCTAACGTCCGTTAGTGTTGACCAATCAAAAATCACGCTGTCTGGTTCCCTGTGGCCAGCTCATATAACAGTTGATCTCGTATTGCATCAACACCGGAATTTGAAGCCACGAAGTTATTCGTACGTCATCTTGACCTTGAGAGGACTGACTCTGTGCACTGGGTCACGGTAAAGTACTGGGATACTCTGTGTACTGGGTCACAGGACACCAATTATTCTGCAGTACTGGGAATAAATACAGTTCCTACAAGGTAGACGCCCTTTGTGTAACCAGCAGATTTGTTTTAGGTGCTATGAATTGAGATAGTAAACAATTCAAAAGGAGTGGCAGAATTTAGGTGCACTATGCATGCTGCATCCAGGCATGGGACCCTCAGTTTAATGCCCCCTCTGAAGTGAAGGACAGCGAAGTGAGTTACTTGGTCAGGCATTTGGAAGGTCACCCATCCAGATTTTGACCTATTGCAGGTCACAGTTAAGCCAAGCCTAATTCAACTTACCTGATGGAAAATGTATAAGCCGCTTTGCCACTTAGCCCACACATATACAAAGCACGCAGCAAAGACATGTGGAGATAAATGATAACGTACCATCTTTATTTGGAATGATCTGCTTCTTATAACCGTNAAATGTATAAGCCGCTTTGCCACTTAGCCCACACATATACAAAGCACGCAGCAAAGACATGTGGAGATAAATGATAACGTACCATCTTTATTTGGAATGATCTGCTTCTTATAACCGTTTAACATTTTCTTGAGAAATGCAGTAGAATCCTCGAATTCCATCACCTTGACTGTTGCACAAAATCTGAAAGTAAATACACGAACGTCTTTAGGCTCTTTAGATATAGAAAGATTTGATCCAGTACAAGAAGTATCTTATAACATTCTTACAGTAATACCGGGTGAATAAAAAATGGCGCGGCGTTTGAAAGGCTACTGGTCCCTGAAAAAATAAAAAATGATGTTTTGCAATATCTAGTTGAATAGCTAACATGTTCACTGACCTTTAGAATTTTTCTTCGCTGAAATCGGTCACCGTTAAGATTTTACTTCCTAGCAATAATGACTCTCACATCATGCATTCATGCATTGTGTCCTCTTGGGAGAATGGAATCCCCCTGAGTAAGTTATTCATTCCCACAAGAGTATAGCACTTGCTAAGCGTTCTCAAGTCATTGCTGTAAGGTGAATTCATTAGGGACACTTGCTAATGATTTTAGAAAGTTTTCCAAGGTTTCTCGCAGGGACATTTGTTAGAAAATCTCTAAGAAATCGAATGGAAATTTTGTTTGTCATTTTCCTTCTTTTTTGCAGGTTTTTGAATGGGGCTTTCTGTAGAAAATCTCTCATATGGACGGGAAGGAATGGCCGATTAAAGCCGGGTAAATTATTGAACCTAATTGGACATATCGGAATAAAACAAGACGGTTTTCGATAGTATTGCTTTGATATTGAGGGAGCAACACATTTTCAAACGTAGGGCCTTTTTATTGACTCACCAGATACATTCGCCTACACCGATACGAACCTGCAATTTTGGAAGTCAGCCTGGGTTCTTGTACGATGTTTTCAATAGATTGGTTCTTATAAATGGGGGTCTAATTTGACAATTTCAGCTTGGAGGCTCTTATACGCGGGTGCTTACTGTATTATTTGAGAACAAGTTTCTTGAGGGTTGCTCAGGGGCGGATCCAGACTACTGCGACTACTGCTGAAGCAGTAGTCAGATTGCCAGATCCTTGTTTCTAGTTATTTAGGTACACGCCTAGTTTCAAAAGGCCACACCCTAGTATTTCGAATAACCTCATCTTAGTCACAATATTTCCTGGATCCGCCCCTGATAACAAATCAATTAATGATTGTCTATAAATTTCTCAGCCTTAATGGAATAGATGTTTTTCTGTAGTAGTGATTCTCTACCAAATTCTCACATCTATTGAAATCTGTTGGATTAAAGCTGAATATCTCTATTCCTGCGATAGTTACAGCAGTGACTAAAGAAGAAATGTTTCTTAAATTATGTTATTCCCGTGTTGATAGTTGAATTTCTTATGAAAACATACGTGTAGTCTTGATTTTAAAGGTCCAAAAGTTGAATCTCGAATCCTATTTCCCGTGGAAATTGTTTAAATTTTTAAGGAAGCTTAGTTTAGATTTAGAGTCATGATCAAGCAGGTCAAAGAGGCTTTTAACGGTCCCATTTTTTGTTCACAAAACTATCAGTTCTGAGCTGTGATACAAAGATGTGTTTACTTACATTTT
>REGL01002595.1:20654-30971 GCA_004194395.1 Aurelia aurita complex sp. Pacific
AAAACTTATCAAATCACAAAATGAAGTATTGCAAATTTGTTCAAAATTGTTTGAAATTGTTCTTTATTACCACCAAACCTCACTTTAGGTATCTTCCTTCGAGTTGTAGGTGATTTTCTAAGTATGTTAGCTTCCAGCTTCTAAAGATCACCAAAAATGACATGATTTGGCGAAGAAGACAATCTCAAACTACAGCCAGAATTGGAGTAGGCCATCGTGTTCCTTCCTGCATGCAATTTATAGTGTTAAATGTCATAAGCCCTGCTTTGGTGAATGAAATAAACATGTTTTTGCCTGTCAGGTCTCTTCTCTCTTCATTAAACCTGCTTCAGATGTATGGCACGCAGACTAACATTTGAATGAACCTGACCTTTGACCTCAAAGTGTTCCGTTGTTTCTCTACTCATTTCTCGCGTAAAATCCCTAAAATATCATGCAAAACAGCACAATTCAACAAATATATCAACTGACTCGGAAGAACATACATTTTTGTAGCTTTAGCAGATCACTTTTTGTAAGATAAATTAAATTTCAAGATAAAAACTTGACTGTGACTGTGTGATTGATGTTCGTTTTTCAAGATTCCCTCCTCATTTTACCTTACAGTTGCTGCTAGCTAATAAGTAATAGCAATACAAATAAAGTCTCAGTCGTCCATTGGCCTCATCAGTATTACCATACAGTTGCAGATTGCACACTAATAAGGGCCAGGTCAAAAACGCGGAAAAACATTTGAAGTTTCTGAATTGCGAGAAATAGCATTTATTGTGTTAAAATATAGGTAAGAAACCTCTAAATAAGCCAAATATTCCATCAATAAGACAAACAAGAAATTTCCGCGTTTTCGTTTTTACTATAGATGATTTTCGAAAACACGGAAATATCTTTCTATGAACTTTTCTCAGTAGCTTTTCGCAAATGTAGACGAGTAATACGTTAAGCTTTCTCTCGTAATGAATTCTTTACCAAAATAGACTTTGTAGATACGAATGAAACTTTTGGATCATAAGATTTAAAAATTAATGGGCCTAAGTGGACTATCAGGAATTCGAGGGGCAGTTTGTTTATAATTTCTCGACCGCATCCCTTTATGATGCTATGGGCGGATAAGGCATGTTATATCGCCTACTGAAGCAACAAAATAAACTTAGAGCCTCCTCCTTTGTAGAATAAAATTTTTTCCGCGTTTTCGTTTTTGCTATAGGTGATTTTCGAAAACGCAGAAAACGCAGAAATCTCTTTAGGCCTATATCATAGCACCATAACGGGATACGGTCGAGAAATTATCAACAAAATCCTCTCGAATTCCTAATAGGCCACAATGTTTATATCTTATGATCCAAAGTTCATTCGGATCTACGAATTCTATTTTGATAAAGAATTCATTACGAGAGAAAGCTTAACGTATTACTTGTCTATATTTGCGCAAAGCTACTACTGATAAAAGTTGATATAAAGAGATTTCCGCGTTTTCCCCGTTTTCGAAAATCACCTACAGCAAAAACGAAAACGCGGAAACAAATTTTATTCTACAAAGGAGGAGGCTCTATGTTTATTTTGTTGCTTCATTATGGCGACATAACATGCTGTATCCGCCCATAGCATCATAAAGAGATACGGTCGAGAAATTATAAACAAACTGCCCCTGGAATTCTTGATAGGCCACTTAGGCCCATTGATTTTTAAATCTTATGATCCAAAAGTTTCATTCGGATCTACAAAGTCTATTTTGGTAAAGAATTAATTACGAGAGAAAGCTCAACGTATTACTCGTCTATATTTGCGAAAAGCTACTGATAAAAGTTGATATAAAGAGATGTCCGCGTTTTCGAAAATCACCTATATCAAAAAAACGAATACGCAGAAAACGCGGAAAACGCGGAAATGTGCTGTTTGTCTTCTTGATGGAATATTTGGCTTATTTTGAGGTTTCTTACCTATATCTTAACACAATAAACACTATTTCTCGCCATTCAGAAACTTCAAATGTTTTTCCGCGTTTTCAGCGTTTTCGACCTGGCCACTGCTGCATGCTCCAGCCTCTATCTTGCTTTAAATTTGTTGCGATTGGGCTCTATTTTCATATAATGAGAACAGATCCTATCTTCGTTTTAGCTCAAAGCAAAAGTTAGTTGCAAGTAGTTTGCTCCCTTGAGTGGATAGATGAATTGCATCTTCTGCAAAAATTTCTCATTTGCCCTTGGCATTTGTTGTGATCTCACAGATTAGCATGAATTGCCTACAAAAAACAGTAAAGAATTTTTGAGGGGTTCGGAATGTCGTGTGATATCATTACAGCATAATTTTTGCATCAACATATGATAAAAAGCATTACAAAATTGAAAAATTAAAAGGCTAATTAGCTTTGGATGTGATCGTCTCCCTATTGTGCGTTGTTCACTTCACGTCAAGCCTGTATTCACCTTCTGCTTGCTTGTCGCTTTCAAAAGGAAGAATCTGAACAGAAAAGATTTTTGAAACCCCTATATTGCCTGTCCTCAAAATTGCTTTCCGATGCCCTTCAAGTCCTGGCAAAACAATTCTCAGTGACCCAAATGTATGTGCTGCTGTTGCGAGCAGCTAACAGACTTTCATGTACAGTTTCATTTGGGCTTGTCCCTTCTTGTCCTCACAAAATCAATCAAGTGCTTTCTTCCTCTCTTTTCGGCTGGTCTTTCTTTCTCACTAAAATGGGATTTTATGCAGAGAGATTCCTTGTTCACACTTCACAGGCTTCACAATAGCCGTTGGTCCTGCACTGATGCATCAAAGCATGACAATTTGATGAGACATATCGTTGTTCTTGTTTTGAAGGGATGCCCTTTTCGTCAAACGAGGACAAGCACTTCGTCATTTCAATAACTCCTGCTGCTCCTTCAAGAATATCTCTTCCAAAGACAGAAAAATCAACATTTTGGCACCCAAAGCACAATCTGCTTCCAGACAGGACGTTAAGTAAACAGATAAGACTTTCAGATGAAGATATGATGGATAGAATATTATAGCCAATTTTTCAAGATCACACGTGACATCAGCGACATAAACTTTGAACTGTAAATTCTCATCCACCACAACTATCTTCGCGACGATAAAGCCATGAATGGAATGCACTGTATTAAGTGATAGCACGAAAGAAGACTTTTGAACGAAAGGGTTCAATTGCCTAAGAAAAGGGTCCTTTGTGCAAATCTTTTCCCAAATATCTGGAAGTCCATTGAAAGTGAATTAATCAAGATTATTCTGCAGTTCTTGTAATGGTGCTCTTTCGTTATTTAATGCCAGTCCAGAAGAGAAACCTGCAAGAAAGAATTCACATTTTCGTGTTGTTGTGCTTAGACACATCCTCTTGCTGCATTTCTCCAGGCTTCAAAACCAGCTCGTAAACTTCTCTGATCTCCAATTCTTTCTTGAAGGCCTCAATAAATTGCCTCATTCCTCACTCTTTGTGACGTCTATAGCNCGCAATGTTCGAAGCCTCCAAGAGCTTAAGAAATTCCTTTCAAGCAAAGTGAGAGAACTTCGAGGGGCCGAGCAGTCATCTGAGTCTCGCAAAACAAGTTGAGTATGATTTCCTAAACAAACCACAAATGTGCATACGCCACACGCTCCTTCACATACAATTCATGCGCCTTCGTACTAAATCGAGGGAGCCACATTCCATATGGTTGCATTCTTTGATGCATTATTTACAAATATGTGGACCACGTGGACCACAAACTGTTCAACATTATTCTTCTCTTTTCACCCTTGGAACGGACAGCTTTTAGCTTGGGTGACAGGACACCAAAGTGAATAAGCATGAAGTAATTTGTACTTCAAAACCATAATCAAAACGGAATAATAATCATGTAAATGAGAATTTTAAAAATTCCTCTTGAAATCGTTTTTACGAAAATTCTTTAAATCGGCGGGATCCCCTTGACCTTCATTAAATGTCTTGGACACAGGCAAGCACAGGTTATGAGAAGCAAGTGAAAAGAGAAATTAACTTCTTTCAACAAAATGGAGAAACCTACTTCAACAAAGTCTTTGGAGTTTCCTAATTTCTTGCTAATGGTCATCTCGCCATCGGTGCGTTAGTTTCTTAGAAAGAGTTACTTACAAACAATTTACTTGGCGTAATTTTGAAACAGGGGAAAGAGAGGCTTTCAGGGCGACAGTTAGCCATAATGAATACGAAAGCGCATGAATTGTATGCGAAGGAGTGTGTGGCGTGTGTATAATTGTGGTTTATTTAGGAAACTCAACTTGTTTTGCGAGACTCAGATGACTGCTCTCGGCCCCTCGAAGTTCTCTCATTTTACTTGAAAGGAGTTTCTACTCTTCAAGGCTTCGAACATTTCGATTTTTTGATTGAACGGCACCTTTCGGCTCATCTTAAATGCGGGATCGGCCAGACGAAGAAATACCTATATTTGAGGGGGCCAAGGGCCGAGGGCCATGGTACCGAGGGCCGAGGGGCAAGGGCCGGTGATTTCTAATAGCCGGTGCTCTTTGGTTATTTAATGCAAGTCCAGAAGAGAAACCTGCAAGAAAGAATTCACATTTTCGTGTTGTCGTGCTTAGGCCCATCCTCTTGCTGCATTTCTCCAGGCTTCAAAACCAGCTCGTAAACTTCTCTGATCTCCAATTCTTTCTTGAAGGCCTCGATAAATTGCCTCATTCCTCACTCTTTGTGACGTCTATAGCCTGTGTCTTCTCATATCATATTAAATCGAAATCCAGCGGGAAGTTTGGCCATCAAACCCAGCACAACTGTTGTTGAAAAAGTTTCTTCATGCACTCCCATCGCCTCCATTCCACGCACGTGAGTCTCGACATGGTCGTAAAAAGCGCTAAGTCTCACGATATTTCGTTCATTGTACACAGGGCTTGCATTCTCTAATTCCTGTATATGTGCTTTTTTATTGTGACAGGCTTGGCATATCTTTCCTGCAATAATCGTACTGCTGATTCATAATTTTCCTCTGTCAACTTGAATCCTGAAATTATTGCTCTTGCAGGCTCTTGCACCAAAAATTTAAAATACGAAAATTTGTCCACTTTTGACAGCGCTTCGTTACTGTGGACACTGCTATCAATTGAATCCCAAAATTCTTGCCATTTTCCATTAATTTTTTCGGTCCTAGTTTGGGCAATCTTGCTTGTGCTTTCTTTCTGTTATCAAGTGTTTCTCTTGATTCGCTTCTCCTCAAAGACCTCAAAGGAGACAATCTAATGGTCATAGTTGCTGTCGGTCGCTTTCTCTGTTCTAAAATTTCTTCCAAGCTAAATAATGTCATGTTCGCTTTTTCTTGATAATGTTCCCATTCGTCCATACCTTTTGCACACAAATCTTCCGGATCTTCAACTGCCCTAATCAGTTGGAAAATGTCTGTGTCAAGTGCTTTTAATCCTTCAACATACTCTTCGATCTGCAAATTAAATTGCTTCAAGCATTTCATATCTTGGCCTGTGCCATCATCATCAAGGAGAGGGTTAATCTTCCTGAGCAATCTAGTGAGTTGAGTTCTTGCACCAACTCGCAATCTCTTTTTCTGTGCTAATTCTACTTCTCTCTCCTTCTGCGACATTTTGATACATATCCGGCTCGGTGGACCATGTCACAGAGCTGCCTCTGCTTGCGTTGGTTAAAGCTATGACACAGACAACTCAATATTGTTGTGCATGCAAATCTCAATTCTCAACTCTATCACTCTAGATCCGTCAGTCTACATCAAGCATCCACATCAATCTCAATCAATCAATCAATCAATCAATCAATCAATCAAAATCTGCAGTCAAAGCTACATGCACGTTATTTGATACTTGGATAAATACTATGGATTAAATATAATAAAACTAAAATAGAGTTTGTATTGTAGGCGGAGCCTAGACAATGGGTTTGGACCCTCCTAGAAACATTTACATATTTTCTCTAATTTTCTTAAAGTTCACATTCCCCTTCATTTGGCCAAATATTTTATAGAATAATGCTTCTAAGGTAACTTAACTTTGTCAATAACAGTTCTTTCATTTCCAGTCTAAATTTAGGAATAATACCAATTAGTTCCTTTTCTTACCAGCCATGGGAAAATTCCTACCAAGGTCTTAAGCATAGTTTCATTTATTTTCGCAAGGTTATAACATACCTAATAACCAATGCTAAGCTTTCAAACAGTAGGGGAGGAGATTCAAACATTAAATGCTCATTTGGTCAAGAATGAACTTGACATTGACAATCCAAAATCAACTTTGCTACCCCTGCTATGAGAACATATTTTTCATCAAACTGAAACAGGTTCTTAATTACAAGGTGCATAAGTTAGGAAAACAGCCTCTAGGTTCTTATTTTTTTAGGTTCTTTGTATTCGGGGATTCACTGTATTGTTTGATGACGATACAGTAAAAACCGGAATTTCAAATCCAGTACTAACTTTTAAATACATATACTGCTTTATTTCATAGAATTTGTTCACATAATGCTTAACTTTGACTGCAAATAGTTTCTGTGTTGATGTGGATCATTTTATGGCCTTCTCCACAGCTACAGTAACAACTGCTTTGTGTGAGGTTGGATTTTACTTTATGTTTTAAATTAAAGGTGTGTTTCATTTGTTCAGGCAAATATCATACGATTTAAAGTTTTACCTGTGTCTGCTTATGTAATTTATGGATTTGATTTCTAAAATGATCATCACAGATCTTGAAGCCATCACCCTCATTCTTAATTTTTGTGATGCTGAATGGCAAAAAGTTCTTTGCAATTGGTTCTTCCTGAAGAAAGGAATAACATTCAATAAATGGTTCTGGTGTGAGAGCACAGTGGTACCACCTGCACATTGTCTAATATGCGGCAAGTGTAAAACGCAGGTTTGCAGGTTGGTAAAACGCAGGCTTGCAGGTTGGTAAAATGCAGGTTTCAGGCCAAAGGGCTGTGGCTAGAGGCAAGGTGCCTACTATTTTAAACTTCTGGTTATATTCAACATTCTCATTCCAAAGACATAATATTAGAATGAATGATGGAAACCAGGGACTTTTGCTGGCAGATAGACTCATATTGTTTTGTTTGAATTCAAATAAGGTAATATTACCGGGATGCATTCAGTGGTTTCTTCATAACAGTGGCATGATCTCCTAAGACGTTGTTGTGTAATATTTCAAAGGGCAACATGGTAAACAGTGCAAATTTTTTTTCTGAAACTCCTTGGGACTTGTGAGTATTACAACAGTGAGAATTGTAAATGCATGACCTGATATAAAGATATATATACCGGGTGACCCAGAAAAAAGTGACCCAACGCAATCTGTTATAGAAAATTAACTGAGTGGCCGATTGAGATGCTTCAAACGTTGTTCTGTCGCTAAAAGTCTAGCCTATGCCATGAGTATTTTTCGCAATTTTTTCGGCACGGTAAATTTCCAAAATAAAGGATTTCGAGGAAAAGAGCACGCCTGAAATTCTCAAAAAGTCGTCAAAAACAGGGCATCGATTTACAGCCATTTCAAATCTTTAAAACAACGAGAAGCGTGTTTCATTTCAAACTGGGAATAGGTAACACAGTCGGAAGTCTTCAGAGCAAGTTTATAGTCCCTAGGTACTTGAAAATATTCTCAGGCAGAATGAAACACGCTCCTCGCTGTTTTGAAGATCTGAAATGGCTTCAAATCGATCCCTTGTTTTTGACGACTTTTTGAGAATTTCAAGCCTGCCCTTTTCCTCCAAATCTTTCATTTGGAAACCTTCCCGTGCCCAAAAAAATTGCGAAAAATACTCATAATGTAGGCTGGTCTTTTAGCGACAAAACAACGTTTGAAATATTTCAATCTGCCACTTACTTTTTTTTCTATAACAGATTGCGTTGGGTCACTTTTTTCTGGGTCACCCGGTAGATAGATATATAAATAGCCTACTGTGCTGTCTTGTATTATATTGTATTTCACAATCTAGACCCAAGCAGTAACAAATAAGGCTAAAGGAACAGTGCCGTTTTTCAGTTTCTTTTTCCTGTTCATAGACCTCCAATTTTTCCTCAAGTCATTTGTTTTTCAAAACTGAATGAAAATAAATTATGCTTGCCTCATGTGGACAATGGAATGAATAAAAATGGGTGTGCTTTGCCATTCCAACCAATGACCAAGAAAATAATTCATGAACAATGATATAATCACAATCATTGGTTACTTCCTCCATTTCTGTCAAATACTGAGAGATCGTTGATCTGTTTCATTCTTTTCCAAGTCTCCTTCTTTCTTATATTTGCCTTTAAGAAACCCGACTCTAGGTTTTTGTAGCACTACTTTTAATTTTGTACCCACTTCTTATCTTATAATTTTCTTGTCGATCTTGCTTGGTTTGAGTTTGAATAATCTATAGCTGCCCTATTTATTGCAGAGGACATCTACATGGGTTCAGTATCGTGTGTTGTTCTAGAAAATGCATTCAAATGATGGGTCACTAATAGCAGGCCCCTTGCCTCTAGCCACAGCCCTTTGGCCTGAAACCTGCGTTTTACCAACCTGCAAGCCTGCATTTTTACCAACCTGCAAACCTGCGTTTTACACTTGCCCCAACAGCTGTGATAAAATATTTTCATGGACATATGTGGAAGTTGCTCTGTTGATGTGAATAGTTATAGACTACAAAGCCTCAAAAAGCGCGAAGGGCCTAGATTGGGGAATGGTCAAAAACAAATATGAAGAAATTGCATTACGTTTTGAAGAAGCTGATCCAGACAAATATAATTGTTCTGTTGATGCATTTCCCAACTGCAACAATCCAACAGTCATCAATTACACTTGACTATACGGTTAATAAACCATGATTCTACATCAGCTGCTATCGGTCTTAGCAAACTAAATGTCCACAAATTTAAGCACAATTTCAGGGACACTGTAAACCCTATGCGCCCAACGAATGATGGTATTGATGACACAGAGCACTTTCTGTTGCTTTGCCCTTCATTTGATAGTCAACGATGATAGTCAAGGAGCAAGGACCAGGGTGAGTGGGTTTCGCGTTTATATTACAAGCTTTTGTATGAAATAGAAGAGATCATTTATATAGAAATTGAAAAGAATAGGACCTAGCACTGATCCTTGGGGGACTCCTGATACTATTTCTTGAAAAGAACTGAAGACATTATTTATCCTGACACTCTGCTTCCGTTTTTTCAGATAGGAATAGACAAGAACCAATGCATTTTCATCAAAGCCATATGCATGAAGTTTGGCTATTATTAAATCATGCGGGATGCAATCAAAAGTCTTTGACAGATCCATCAAGACGGACCCTACAATGAAGTTATTGTCAAGTTTATATTTCCACTCTTCTACAAGTTTAATCAAAATCGTATCATCTGCACTCGCGATGAGGATTGCATCGGAGTCATGACTGCATCTCTATCTCCGAGTGTTTAGGCAGGAAGTAGGCCCCATTAAAATCAAAAACTCTCGAACTATCAAATTTTCGGACGAATTGGAGAGTCGAATGACTATGTTTGAATTAGTCTCCCTACCTACTTTCAGTTTCAAATTATGTTCAGTTTATTATTTGATTTTGGGAGCCACCGAATCGAGATTAAGAATGTCTCCTCCCCCTGCAAATACTTACAAGGCACATGGTTTAGAACTGAGCAATGAACAATCAAATGTGCTGAATAATAGTTATAGTTCATGTATCCTCGCAACGTTATCAACCAAATTCATCAACCAATTTTATCAAACAATATCAAGAGAATTTCCAAATCCATCTAAAATGTTCCAGCAACTCAACCATTGAAATTAACGAATCAGTCTCGATTCGCAATCATTCGACATAGATTCTTTGTCTTCGTTCAATATTTTCAATCTGATGTTTATACTTTCACTTCATCATCCAATTCAGTGCGGAAAACTGAGACTCATGTGATCAATCTATATGCCCACTGCATTTTTAGATTGGCTTTGTTCACGATTTGAACAGCAAGACATTCTTTGGCTTTGACGCAACGCATTTCAATGCCAAAAACTAATAAGGATCCCATGGTTGAAAGATATTGAAACAAAAGCTTGTGAAAGCATTTGAAAAATATTGTGATGGTCCAAGCAGAGATCAAAATCGTCCAAGGGATTGGCCTTTGACCATTTCACGGCCTAAAATACCAAACAAAACACATACATCTTTGTATTGGGTCCTTGGCCCTGATGGTGACCCGCATGTTTGCTTTCGTGTTTGACCCACAGATTACTTGACCTGCTGGCCTGCAAAATAAAGTCGTCGCTGCTTTTGTACCTGTGCCTGCCAAAAGTCCTTGGAACATAAGTCCTTGGAACATTTAGGCCATTTCTTGACAATCC